>JALRMF010000767.1:0-12306 GCA_026120015.1 Dendrostoma leiphaemia
ACTTATATCTATGCAAACATTGTCTTTTATACTATTAGGCAAAAATAAAAATATATATAAATAAGTATATAAATAAAAACCAAAACCCAATCCTACATTAAAATTAACCTTTACCGCTAATTTAATAACCTTAATATCTGCCCTTTAAAGATTTAGATTAGGGCAGATACTAAAGGGCGTTAGTTTTTTAATAGAGTCTTAGAGAAAAAAACAACTTTAAAGCTTAAGTTTGCCTTTAATAAAGACTAATTATTAATAGCCTACAATGTTAACAGCAGTAATAACTTTTTAGTGTTTATAATAAAACAAAGCCTTTTAAAGTAAACTAAATAAAAGTAATCTATTAGTATATTATTAGACTTAAATAACTTTTAACAATAGCAGCAATATTTTATATAAGCTATTAATACGCTAAAGTAAACAGCATTATAAATATTAGCATTAAAGTTATTGTAGCTAGCAAAGTTAAACGCTAATAGTTTAAATTTTATAAAAAAATCATCAACAATACTAAGAAACTAATTGTTATATAAATATAAATTAAAATACACTAAGTTAAGCTAAAAGTAATTGTTTAAAATATTCTCTACTATTGCTTAAAATGTATAAAACTTAAATAATCTTATAAGTTTAATAAACTTGCTATAAAACGTAGGTTATAATTGCCTAACTATAGTAAACTATTAATTAAAATGCAGCAATAGTGCTAAAAGCCAGTATTCCTTAAAAACGCAAAGATAATTATTAGCTTACGCAGTTAGCTAACTATTCTATTAACTAGTAAGCTAAATAAGTAGTTAGATTTAATTAGCTTGCTGCCTGCGTTATGCTGTATATTTATTTAATAGCAGCTAAAGACAATTATAACTAGGCTTTAACCTATAACCTTAACTAGCCTACTATTTCTAAAAAAGTTATTAATTTAAAAATATTTAAGCTTAGTAAAGCTAGCTTAAATATATAGGATTCTGCCAAGGCTAATTAATAATAAAAGGCTAAAGCCTAGGCTAAAATTATCGCTATTTAAACTAAGGATAAAACTATTATCTAACTTGTTTAAACTGCTAACACAATAAGTATATTAAAAAGAGAGCTAGCTTGCCTAGGTAGGTAAAAATATATTAAGCCCTTAGCAGAGCTGGGTAGCTTTATTTACTAAGGTTGACAAAAATACTCTTATGCTATTAAAGCTCCTTAAAAAAGGCTTTAATAATAATCACTTTAGTAAGCTTAGTAATTTCTAATTAAATTTTAAATGCCAATGCTTTAAATGCTGCAATTAACTATATATATTAATCTATATTACATGCCTTAGCATTATAAATAACTATTTATATAAATAATGCAATATTCTTGCCTATAGCTATATTAACCAAAGTTATAATAGAATTTTTTAAGTTAGCTATAGCGTTAAAGAAGTTAATTGCAAAATAAAATTTTAATTTATTACAAATAGTATTAATCCTGGCTATCTTAAGCAGCTATTAGTTAATAATAAATAACTTATAAGAGTATTAAACTAAAGCATCTCTAAGCAAATATATTATTTATACTTAATAAACCTTGTTAGCGCTATAAATATATTTAAAATGCTTAAGCTATCTAGCAAAAGCTTTAATATTATAATATTTATTAATTTTGCTATTAAAATAAACACTAAAACTGATAATATTCTTTTAAAGCTTAAAAAAGCTAACCTCTAACGCCTTCAAAGTCTATTATCTACCCTAAGGAACCTATTATAGAGGAGCTTGGTTTTAAAGCTTATAGATAAGCTAAACAACGTTTTCCCTCATTATATGCTAAGGGCCATCTATATTTGTTAATAGATAAAAAGGTAAAGGCTAATACTATGCTATTTTTAAAAGAGAAGATAAGACTTGAGGTTTATAATAAGTAGGTAATAAATAAGGGGTAGATTTTAAAGACAATTAACTTAGTAGCATATAGTTATAAAATAATGCTAATAATATCCTACCAACTAAAATATAATTATAAATAGCAAAATAATAGCAAAGAGTTTAAAAGTTATCTAATAGATAGCTTTGTTATTTTAATATAATAAAACAAAGGCAATTATTGCTAAGGAGTAAATTATCAAGCTATAAAGAAAAAAGTGCTTTAAAGAGTAGTAATATAATGTTAGCGTTAAAGGTAAACAAAGCTAAACGCTTTTTTCACCTTCGCCAGTGGCTAAGAAAGCTAGAGAGACTTTTAAACTTAATTATTCAGTTAGTAGGCCAGCGAATATCATTGTTATAAATATTAATATAATGGTTATCATTGTTATCATTGTTAACGTTAAATTAAAGCTATAGTCTATGGGCAAAGTTAAAATTTGACTCCTTAATATAAGTAATATATAAAAATCTAGATTTATAAAAAAAGCAAAGCAAATAATAGGCGCGCTATTGCAAACTTGCCGTTGTAAAAGCTATAAGCTGCCCTAGAGAGAATGCGCTAGGGCTTAAAGAGTCTATGCAGGCTAGTTTAGCATAGTTAGCAATAAAGCTATTTAACTAGCGCAGTTGATTCAAGTTGACTATCTAGCGCGTTTAAAATAAATCAAATAATTAGTAGGTTTAACTCTAATATTTAAGCCAAGTTATAATAAAGTAGAGAATCTTAATATATTAGTTTTAATGTTATTATTATTATTAGGTATTTAAATGCTAAGGAACCTTAGGCTAACGCTAGATATCCCCCAGTGACTCCTGCATGGGTTATACCTGCCTATAATCCCTAATATAGGAGGTATGCATGTAGCCTTTCTTCGCTGTTGCTAGCTTGCTTTGATCGACAAACCCTCCGGGGAGATGTACCAAAGCCAGAGCACCAGCGCTTTGGTGCGGCTGAGTGGGGCGGGGGGGCAGGGCCACCCCTACAAAGTTGTATATTGAGTCTTTCCTAACGAATGGACCTGCTGGAACACCGAATTATTCTACACAAACCGCCATTTTAGTCATATTCTTGAGTTTCGGCAACCTTGGAAGACCTGCAGGTGGGCTGGCACACGCAGATGTACTGCAAGACCATCAGCGGGCCGCTGACCAACATGGGCCTGGGCATCGGCGCGTTCAAGAAGGCCGTTGGCTAGCAATGATCACCTAAGCACCTACTTGGGTTAAGCCTCGCGTGATCCTGCGCCTTTGGAAACCCACCTTGTCAAAGTTCCAACTTTTCGTCAACATTTTGTTACCTGTATGCTGTGAATTGAAACTTCCTAGTTAGACTCCACATCAAACAACACTTGCAACTGATCACCGACAACATGAACGAGCTGAATAATGCAGAGTACAGGCTCTACTCCTCCCCGTTCTCCCTCTACTCCATGATGGCCCGCCACACCATCCAACTCGGCCCCACGACGCGGGGCGCAAGGCCGCCGAAGAACGTTGCCCTCAGCTTCGTGAACCACCGCAAGGACGAGAACCTCAAGGAAGAGTATCTCGTCAGGGTGAACCCCAAAGGCCAGGTTCCCTCCATGACCGGCAACGTCCTCGAGCAGCCACTCACCGACAGCATCTCCATCACGCTCTACCTGGCCGAGACACACTACGCGGCCATGCTGCCCCCAGAGTACGCCGCCGCCATCAAGAGCCTCCTCGAGAGGATCCATGCCATCTATGGCCTGTCCATCACCAACAACAACCCGACAACGGAGCAGATGAAGCGTAACCCCTCACCCGTCGAGGATATCCTCAAGAGGACTGATATCAGCCCGGAGTACCGCAAGGCTCTCCAGCACAAGCTCACATTGTGCGCTGCTCTTGCCACCCGACCTTGCGCTGCTGTCGTCACTGACGTTTCTTGATTTATTAGCCACAACGAGAACAACGCCGTAGCATTCCAGCCAGCCGTCATGACCAAAGCCCGCACAGACTTGAAGGCAATCCTTGAAGAGATCACGGAGCACCGCAAGCAGAGCGGTGCTGTCGGAAACGAGGAGGAATGGACATTTGGTGCCCGGGTGGGGCCAACGGCGCTCGACAGCCATCTTCTCCCCCTCGTGCTGCGTCTCATCGAGTGTGACAATGCTGAGCTCGTTCCCCAAGAGCTGCAGCGATGGGCAGCAGCCAAGGCAAAAAGCCCCACGTGGAACAAGGTCATGCACGGCAGGCCGACAAAGTATGACCCCTCGATGGGCCCGGTTGAGGACATGGAGGAAATGATGTCTCTGTAAGACTTCGGAGTGGCTCATCATCTTTTAGAGGGCAGATCAAGGCGGCACTCAGGTCCATATAAGGCTATATTTGTCTCTCAATTCTCGTCATGACTCTTAATTGACCAAGGTGCTGTCATACCTATAGAGCTTTATATACCAGTGTACATATATTACTCTAAAGTACGTAAACAGTAGGGTGTGCGTTTTAGAGGGGTGCTAATCCCCAAGTCTAAGCAATGTTAATCTTTGCTCTGCCTGTTCAAAGTATATATAATAGTGTTTATGCATATATGCGTATATGCATGTGTATATATGGTCATATCTAACATAGTGGGCCACAGCCCCACTTTGCAAATCTTTCACTCTCACAACAACCTCTTGTGCCACTGCTAGCGATAGCAACAGCAGTTCTTTTTGACTTCCCCACCTACACCTGCGGAAGAAAGGAACTAGGAGAGGAAGAAAGAGGATTAGGGTATAGATAAGGAAGAAAGGGGGGGGAGGCTGGGGGAGGAACGGTTGTTTTGCTTTTTTGTGCTTGTATTTGTTTGTTTGTTTAATCGCTGGCTCCCGCCGGCAAGCCTCACGATGACCTAGAATGGGCTAGAACGATGCCCTCGGACTTGCCGGCGAGGGCTCACGCCACCCAATTTACGTTACAGCTTTCCCCCAGGGCAAAACCAAACGCATTCCAGCAATCTGCAACACTAAAAGCGGTAGCCATAAGAGGTTAAATGTGTACGTGTGTGTGTATGCGTATGTATATATGCATGCGTATGTGTATATAGATATGTAGATATATGTGTGTAGTATATATATATTAATATAAAAAGAATTTCTGCATGGTTGTTAATCGAAGAAAGATACCTTAGGGTAGTTAAAGTAAAAAAAAAAAAAAAAAGGTGTTTTGTCTCTCTTAGCACTGTGGCACACTATATATAGGTTAAAAGTTACCTCTTAAAAACAAAGGTGTATAGGTAGAAAGTAGCTGCTTCTAAGTTGGTTTCCTCTTATTAATAATCTATAGCTTAAACTATAAAACAACAAGCCATAGCTTGCTACCTAGGTAATAACAATATTATAAGCCGTTTGACTTTTCTATCCTAACCTAATAGTCCCATCCATGGATTATCTACACAGAGCTACATTAAGCTAGTAATTGCTTGAGTAAGCTGTGATTCGAGTGTGTTGGAACTATATATTGTCGATTGCAGCCACCTGTAATTGGTGCGCCCCTTTTAAGTTTTAGCAGAGTGAGCAGATCCTTGTCACTTCTTGGTGAATCCCCAAAAGGGCTTGCTCCGCTGGTAGCGAATCCGCCGCCGCCGCCAGACTTATTCCTGCCGGTGCGACAGGAGTGGCTCTCCTAGCCTTGGTCTTCTGGTTGTTGGCCTTCTTTGCCATAAGGCTGGCGACAAGGTCAGGCCCTTCGTAGACTCGCTTGTCCTTGGGCTTTGGGAACAGAACATTGCCTTCCCTAACGTGATTGTCCAATGTCATGCCGCCAGTCGTAGTCATGGGAGCAGTGGCATCAGTGAGCCACTTCTCGTTCTTGATCATGTCGGTCTCGACCCTTATACCACGAATCTGCTGCTGGTAGACCTGGTCATATCCATGCCAGCCCACGCCGGCCGGCATCGGACGGTAGTGCTGGAACAGGAATCCCAGAAATGTCGCCGGCGATGATTCGATGTCTGCGGTGGGGGCGGCAGAAGTAGAGCCTGTGTTGGTAGGGTTGGCCGTGGCCAGAGGAGGGTTGGCTTGAGCGGGACCGATCAACATGCCCGCTTGCCACATCAGGAGGCCTGGACTTCGGGGGCTGCCCGGACGTCTTATTGCGGGGCATTTTCAAGGGTGCGAAGAACGCCGGCCTTACCCAACACGTTGATGGCACGAGAAAAGGCGCGCACCGTCTCCTTCTCCACCAGATGGGCAGTGGGATGGTCATCGGGTTTCTCGACCTTCTCTTCCACGTAATTGTCATCCTTGACGCCACGCGGTGGGCCTTGGCCCTCTAGAGACCGCCACGGCTGGATCTCAGTCATGACACCATGGAGCCGCCGTATCAATGCGGCATAGTCGGACTTGTCGGCGTTGGGAACCAACTCGGACGCCAGAAGCTCCGCCAGTTCTACACCCTCGGATGCCTTGACCATGGGACGAAGGGCCTCTATGAGGCGTTTCAGCTCCACCCTCCTGCCACGCTCGTACTCCTCGGCCTCCTCACGCGTGATAAGGAATACGGCGGGTTTCCTCGGTGTAGGTGGCGCTGCCCGGCTTGCCAGTTCGAGACGGCTTCTGGTAAAACCAATGCTGGTCCTTGTCGACGTCGGCGTGATAGATTTTGTTGAAGAGCTGCCTTGGAGACCACATATCAAAGCCCACATTGGCACAGTACTCGTAAAAGTCGCCTTGGAGCTGTAGGTTGTCTTCGTGGCCGGGGGGGATTCTCCAGTCGGTGGGCGGCTGGTTGGTCTTCAGAAAAGACTTGGGCATTGTTATATAGTTGGCCGTAGCCTCCTCGTCGTCCTATGTGAAAGAAACATGAGTTAGATGTCAACTTTATTAACGCAATCGTCAAAATGAGTGTTCAACACAGCAACATTTGCATGGTAACAAGTAACAGGACTTACCTCATTGTCCAACTTTGCTGGTCGCCAGGGCAGTTGCTGGTGTCCATGTTGCCTCTGGACTCAGGAGAAGGAGGGGAGATGACGCGTCGCGATTGATTATCTTGAAGAAGAATTTACGGGTATCCGTGTTGCCCTTGATGGTATGTTCAAGGCTTGACGGGAAAGATATTTTGTGCGTGGGTGCATGTGTGTGTGTGTGTGTGTGTGTGTGTGTGTGTGTGTGCGGGACGGATGGAAGCGCATGCTGACGGATTGGAAAAAGTAGAAGAAAGGCTGGACTGTATTCCAAGCTCCAACGCTGCAGCTCAGGTCAACTACCAGGACTGTTGGAAGACTCTATCCAGAGCCTAAAACACTACCTGTACGTACGTACGAAGGGGTGTCTCTGAAGGCCTTGAATCAGTTTTTGTATATTGTATGTCAAAATGTGGCCCCCAGCTAGTCTGGGGAAGGCCACCTACTTATAGCCCTAAGGGAGACCAAGAGGGGTCCCCAGGGCTAAGCTGACTAACGTACAAAAAGGCTTGCAGAACTGTTCCAACAAGGACCACTATTTTTCATTCAGCAAACAAGACGCTCGCATACCTACCATTTACAATCGTATCAGCAAATACGGGCTTGCACTTCTTTGCTTTTTGACTGGATTGCATTTGCAAAAGCGTGTGTCTCTGACCACTTAAGACAATCGCACAGGCAACGTCGTGACGTTGAAGAAGACTTACACACGCCCCCCCCCCCGTCCCCCCTCCAAGCCGTTGCATACCCTAACAAGGATCACCGCCAAGCATTAAAATTGTCCAACCATGTTGCGCTTGCACGCCAAAAACGGCAACTGCAGACTTCCATGGTTCACAATGCAGGAAAAGTCGTGTAGTAATGAATGTATTCCTCAAGGCTACGGCAACATCAACTCTACTTATGAATCTTAGTTATAAATAAAATGGTTGGCCGTAGCCATTTTGTGCCCATGGAAACCCAGAGCAGACAAGCGCAAAGCAAGGCTGCTGTGTCTATCTACCGAACCGACTTGAAGACATTCTAATTGTACGGTTCAGGTAGGCCGTAGCCTCTGCGTGCTCGATAGGCCGTAGCCTTTGCTTGCTCGATGGCCGTGTATGCCCTTCTATTGCAAATGCACAACGTGAGACTGTTTAGAGTAGTGTGCAAGCAAGAGCCGTGGCTCACAGAGGACCAGGGTTTGCCGGCGTGGTTCAACGGAGGTGAAAGGCTCGTCGGCGGTTTCGGCCAGCATCTGTAAGGGCACCAAGAAGAAGCCCGCCGTACTGGGCGCGCAGCCGGGCGCAGGCCTGCTTCGAGACGACCCCATTGTAATGATGTTCGGCCCACAGTTGCTCGACCACGTCGGCTTTGCGTATGCGGGGCACAGCTTCACCCGGCTCGAGATATACCTCATGATCCCAGGATGCCCGTGCATTCTTCACGTAGGAGATGGCATGGGCTGCGACGATGATGCCAGAATTGATCGCGTCATCGTGTTCTTGTCGAGGCGGAACAATATCCAGCCAAGTGATTCCGGCCTTGTACGCGCCAGGGAGCCAGGCCACAACCTGACGACACGATTGACGATGGCGGTCCGGATCGAACCGCGGGTCGAGGATGGCTACATCAGCATTGTTGCGGTCGCTATCCAGGCGCACAACCGCACACGCAAAGTGGTCCCCACCGCCCAGTGCGATGGACACCTTGTGCGGCAAAACAATGAACCAGTGCGAGACTTTAGTGTTCGGCATTCGGATGTTGTAGGCCGTAGCCCGTTCTGCTGACCAAAAGTGAGCAGATCGCTCTGGGATCTGGCAATCTTCCACCCTGTTGGCAGATGCGTAGCCCCAGCTGGTACCGGACACCGAGAGTCGGATGATGGCCGAGATGGTCGTTGCAGAAAGGGGTCTATCGCCAATGACTTGTGCATGATCGTATGACGAGAACGTGAATCGAAACGTCTCCAAGGTCACCATGTTGCGCGCGAACCGGTTCCTGAATGTTGGCATCGGCTCGGGATAACTGGACATGTGCGTTTGAAGCCTTGTTGTCAGCGATTGACGCCACTCGTCAACGTCGACGAGGCTGCCGCGAGGCGGCGCGAGACCTCGCAGGGATTCCTCGCCACCCGTGGCTTGTCCTACAATCCCGCAGAGTTCCGCCACAAAAGAGTGGATGGGATACTGGCGCACTTTCTGCAGGATCCAGCTTCCTGCATACACGGGCACCGTGGACAAATCCCTTCGACCAGGGACCACAGCCTCGAGGGGCACAACTATGGCTGCCTCGTACCTCAGAGCCTCGGTGAGATCATAGACAAATGAGCCGTAGCTCAGGTGACGGCCCCATTTTCTGGTAAGGGACTCGCGCAGCGCTTGGACTTTCTGCTGGTCCATGCTGTCGATGTTGTCACCCAGGATGAGGTTGAGCTCCTCTTCTGCGAATTCCGCCTTCCAAAAGGTCAGCCGTCAGCTTGGGATTTCCAGTGCTGCGAGGCTTGAGCTTCTTGGCAGCACGGTCTTGGGCGTCCTCCTGGTACTTGGCGAGACTGAGGCGCTTGGCATGCAGCGCCATCAAAGTAAAGGCGAAGCCACCCTTGCTCATCTGGCAGGTCTGCGAAAAGAAGGAAGGTGGCAGGGGCTTGGAGGCCGTCCAGACATGCACCTACAGATTTTCCGTCAGGTGGAGCAAGAGTGGCATCACCACACTTTCCCAGTGCTGTTTCCTCCAGTGGACCAGAGCAGTACTTTGTACTGAGGGAGATGGAAGCCACCTGGGCAGCACAGCGAACCCATGCGTGCACGCACCTGCCAATAGTACATATGCCCGTCTACGCCTAGACACAACTCTTCGTCCTCCACACCACACATGCACCACGCCACCTCGATCCATCCTACATCGACCTCAAATGCGCTCTCATTTGCGTTTGTACTGTCTCTGCTCTCGATCTCTCTCTCTGTTCCTCGTGTTCGAACGCGTCAGTCCAAATCCTCGCGTCCCCGCGTCTTCCATGCCCTCATGGAATGGAGGTGACTCTGCGTTTTCTGCCACGCCAGATCTACAACACTCTGTCTGTACACGCTGGGGTCTCCACCTGGCGGCATCACGTCTTCCGAATCCGTCGAGGTCTTTACTTTTCACGTCTTCGCTTTTTTCCAGATCGCGTCTAACTTTATCAGGTCATCCAGCTTCGTCTCTTCCAAATTCCTCGAGGCAGCACCAACAAGACGGGCTCGCGCACCGGGGGCACCACCTGCATCTTGACCTACATGACCGACGGTCTCCTCGTCCAGAGGATGATGTCTGACCCTGATCTTGGGGCGATCGGCTGTGTCGTTGTGGACGAGGCACATGAGCGCACTGTTGATACCGACGTGCTGATCTCGCAGCCTAAGCTCTTGCTTAAGCGGCGCCAAAACGTACGGGTTATCATCATGTCAGCAACACTCAATGCCGCCAAGTTCTCGACGTACTTCGGCAATGCCCCCATTTTGTCGTGCCAAGCTGCCCAGAACTTTCCAGTGGTCATCCACTATCTGAACGATCCGACCCCGAACTACAGGACCGCGGTGGTTAATGCAGTGGCCAATATTCACCGCAACAACCCGTCAGACTCTGGTGACATTCTGGTGTTTCTCCCCGGCGAGACGGACATTCACATAGTGACCAGGTCCCTTGGCCAGATGTGCGGAGACTTATTGGATGTCTTTCCCTTGTATGGCAAGCTGGCCCCAGAACCACAGAAGGCAGCCGTCGAGGGAAAGTCCACTGTCCGACGGTGTATTATCGCCACCAACATCGCTTCCACGTCCCTGACCATCGGTGGGATCAACTTTGTTGTGGTAAGTCTTTTCTCTGGTACTCGCTGGTTGCACAGTTCATGAACGCTTTGCTGCCTGCCTAGGCAGTTGACCTTCCAGCTGACATTGTCAGGACTCCGGCTTCTTCAAGAGGAACTACTACAACCCACGCCTCCGCCGAAACATCCTCATCCTGATCCAGGGCCCCTCCTCGAGATACATCGACCAGCAGCGCTCTCTGTCACGTTCGAGCCATGTACGAGTTCGCCGACGGCAACCCGCGCTACAGGGCGTACACCGACTTCATGCGCAAGGCCGGCCTGGACTGCTGTGCCACCCTCACCGTCGTCAAGAACCCCATGCTGCCCCTCGTCTACATTCTCCAGCGCGCAAAGCATCTGCAAAAGGTCGGAGACAAGCGCCCAACCTTCACGGGCCAAGTGACATCCCCATGCAACTACAAGGCTCACGTCAACGACTGGCCCTCCACGACAGAGATGTTGACATTCATCGCCTATTTCGACGACATCTTCAAGACCAAGGGCAAGGACGTCGCCGCGGGAAAACTCGAGACCCACATGACCGAGAAGCGGCATCTGGCTCATGATTGTCATCAGGGTGCCCGTTGCGACAATTGGATGCATCGATTCAGCCAGAAGCACAACGACGACCTCTGCAATCGCTGCAAGAACAGAGCCGTGCGACAGCTGCAAGCGGAACACCGCATTGACAAAAACTGCAGCGACCCAGTCTGCCTCAAGTACGACAGACCTTGTCGTCTCCGCAATGCCGTACAGCCCGAGACCTCAATTGCCATCAAGACCTTCGCCGTGCTCAACAATTTCAGCAACATCTGTGATCCCAAGGAGGTGTCCGACCTCTACATCGGGTCTCTGGCGAGATGACAACCTGGCCGATTCTCTCGGGGCTGGAGATTGTGAGGTTTGGGGGTTCCGCAGCGCCGGTAGCCTGCACACCCAGCCTGTCGCCCACCTCTCGCCGGCCCAGGTGGACGAGATGAGCGATACACAACTCAGCAATGTCCCACCGTGGTACACCGTCGACGGCGAAGCCTACTTTTTCACTTCATTCTACCGCAGAGAAGAGCAGTTCATGCAATCCTACTACGACGTCTACGATGAGGTGAAGCGGCTCAAGTATCTCAATTTCGACGCCCGGCTGCCTGACGTCGAGTGTGGCCATACTCACACCTCTCAGCACGGATTCGCTTGCAAGTACTGTCGCGTGCGCTCCTTCAAGTTCAACTTCGGTTCTGGCAATCCTGAGCGTCTGTACAAAGCTGGACCCTATGTTGCACATTGTCTTGGTCAAGCCGACGAGTACCACACGGGCCCGCGGCCGATGATCAGGAATTCTGCTGCGGACGTCCTGAAAGAGCTGGGTCAGGAGCTGGCGATCTCTGATGCAGTGATGCCTTGGAACGGGCATCTCTGAACACATCTACTATTGCATTGTCGATCCAGACGCCACCCTGGCATCCATCTCTGATCATACCCGCGCCGCATTCTCCCGAGGGGAGTTCCCATATGAACTCGACATTCACGACTTTACGGCCGTCGTTGCGAAATGAAACATCAATCTTTTTTTTTTTTTTTTTTTTTTTTTTTGTGTGTTTTTTTTTTTTTTTTTTTTTTTTTTTTTTTTTTTTTTTTTTTTTTTTTTTTTTTTTTTTTTTTTTTTTTTTTTT
>JALRMF010000768.1:0-12290 GCA_026120015.1 Dendrostoma leiphaemia
TGGTCGACTTTGTCTATAACAAACTATCAGCGCAGGATCTCTTAGCGTTTCGGCAGATATGTACGGATATCGGTGAGAAGACCTCGGCGTGCTTTCTCCAGAGGTTCTTTCAGACCCGTCCTGTTCCATGGAAGCGCAGAAGCTTATCAAACCTAGTTACGATCTCACAGCATCCTATCTTTGGCCCTGCGATACAAAGACTCAATATTTGTCCCAACCATCTGATCAAAATCAAAGATGCAATACTTTGGAAACAGCTAGAAAGAATAAACGGACGCGTTCCCCTAGCCAAAGATAGCGACAGTGACCAAGAGAATCAGCATCGCAAGGTTAATCTTTCTCTCTACTAGAGGGAGATGTATCGCCAACGATACGAAGATTAAAAGGCTCTCTTCTAGTTTGGCTTAGACCTGCCTAGGTCTCTGTATGGTTGGGATCTTGTGTAGCATCTTCGATGACTGAATCCTCGGTCGATTGCTCTCTATATGGTTGGGATCTTGTGTAGCATCCTCGATGGCTAAATCTTCGGTCGATTGCGGATCAAAATTAGGATGGTTTTATTAGGGTCTTCCAAGTCTGAAACTTAGAGGAGCTATGTTCTTGATTTAAAGTTTCAGTTTTACGTTTCTCCATTCCAGATGATATTGTGATTAGATATAGTTTTTGTTTGAGATTAAACATAAAGCATCTTCGCCAAACGTCGCCGAATTAACAGTTTTAGAACCTCAAGAGTCAATACTCAGCGTTATGCCCTAAACGGAACATGTCCCTATTTCTGTGTACGTCTTTGTCTACACTAGCCTAGGGTTTTACTTTCTCCTTATATCAAAGTATATAATCACCTGCGTCTATTTCTGTTATTTAGGTAGCTTTTATGCTAATGTTTCCTAAGGCGGACGTGATCTGTTACTGCGCCACAGTATCGATCTAGAGCTCTATGGAAAGGAGATTTCTGATTTATTATATTTACTGGTGAAACGTAATTTAATACCTTGGAAAGAGAAGAGAGCACTGCCTTTGACTAGTCGCTTGCGTGTTGCTGCGTTCCTTGTCCAAGCAACTAAACGTAACTGCCATCCGCCTTACGAGTCGTACAACCGTAGATACGGCCCGTGGGTGCAGTGTATCGTAGTCCATACAACAAACGCCATTCCCCTAACGAAGGGTGCATGTGCAAATTGTACATAGAATGCGAAGACGCATTGCTGCAACTTCCGTTAGTTCCTACCTACTACCCCCTGCGCTCGAAAGCCGTTTTGGACTTGTGCTTAATATATTTAGGCATATCCGCTAAAAAAAATGACCGTAGAATGTTGATAGACTTGCTGGGGCAACCGCCCGGTATATTTGCAAATGCCTTTCCTCTTTTTAGCCGATGGGAAGCAGAGCTTAACTCTGTAAGTATGCTAGTCGTGACATTTAGACTTGGGGCGTTTTCTAGGATGACCGCAGCGCAGCTTTTCGCAAAGCAAAAAGCTGCTAAGTTACATTGCAGTTTAGTCTAAGAGAGGATTAAATAGTTGCTCAAGAAACAATACTAAAAAATTAATTGACTCCTCAAGGAGCAAAAGTATGCGAGTCAAGAGCTATCTAAGATCTCGATCATACTCTCATTGTTTCGCACATTTAATATAGATCAATCTATTGAAAATATTGGGCCAATAAACATTACCTCTATATTGATAGATGCACTAAGCACAAGGACTAAGACAATACAATTGAGCTAACTTAGGTACGCTAAAAAAAAATGTAATACTTTCCTAACCTTGATGTCCATATTGTGCCTTATACTTGTTGACAGTGTTTATAGCAAGAGCATTTAACTTTGCAACCCCTTTTGTAAGATTATCCGGCATACGACCTCCCAAAAATTCAGCTACCTTTAACGGCCTAATCAAAGCTATATCTTCCAAACGCTGCACTTAAGACAACTACATATACATACTAATAAAATCACACTTTTGTAGCTCCTTAGAAACCTGCGACGTTGTTTTCTTATACAGCCCCAGCAGCGCTTTTCCTAAGGTTTGTCTCTGGCTTTTGTAGTTTGTGATAACAAATGCTGGTGTGCATGGCAACCCTTTGCGGAGAACCTTGACTTTACCGCTGGCGCGGTTAGTGTTTGGAGGGAGCAACCTTGTGAGTTTGTGGCTTGGGATTTCAAACTTTCTAGCTGGTAGCATAACCGTGTTAGGCGGTAGACGCGGAATACGAAGCCCGTGCGTGGTGGATAACTATAAGAGGATGCCGCTCGGTGCTCCCACAAAGATAGAGAGCATGTCGCTCACCAGAATTTCCTCTAACCCGGGAGGGTGGAGGATACCAGTAGCTATAAACTCGGCGCCGTTCACAACGTTGAAAGCCATGTATTCATTTTTGTTGACCATGACTGGCATGCCTTCGATGTAAGAAAATAGTCTAAGCACAGCAACTTTGCTATTATCTCCCACAAGCATTACAGCTTTTTTCTCTGCCTCTAATAGCGCTCTGCTCTTCTAAATATGCTAGTTTACATAGATTAACAGCTTGCAGCTAATCTCTTTGCTAAAAAAAAGAGCTACGTAGAGAGTCATATCCCATCAATGTTGATTTAAAGGCGTAACGGCCCTCTTCCCTCCTGTGAAATTAAGTCGCAAATCCCGTCTGTACAGCGCTTGCACCTTCAAGGCATCTTACAGTGTCTACTTCCCTTCTCAAAGCCTGCGCAGTAGATTAAGAAGGTACGAGTCCCCTTTAGCACGTTTCTGCTCGTTGAGGATGACAACGTATGTAAACTTCTCCCAGAGCTTCTTCGCCTCGTTCTCTTTGCGCCTTCTCTTGCTTACAGTCGGCCTTAGATGCTCTGTCTCTTTCAACAACCCTGCTACCTAAACCGGCCGAAACTAAAGGAAATCTCCTGTAAATATAATAATAGGCAAGCCGCCAAATAGCTTGTTGGAAAACCCTTGCAGCTTTTGCAATTAATCGTTTATTTTAGAAAGGTTATATAGACTAAGGAGGCTCACCTCGTCGACGACGAAAACGTCACAGCGACGCCAACGCTCCTTGCTTTATGCTGAAATCGGCGTTTTGGAATCTTCCACCGATTCAGTTTTATCCTTAAAAGATAGCCCCAAGGCCAAATACATCGTTATACCTCTAATAGCAGCAGCAGCCGCTCCCAACATAGCTATAATAATAAGCTTGTTAGATATATGCTTTGCTTTAAATACATCCCTAAAAGCATAAATAATCCAAGTCTTCCCAGTGCCTCCTTGACCACCAATGTACTCCAAGTATTATTTCTTTGCATCTTAGGCCCTCTTATCTAGGAAAGTGCAGATAAGCCCTAGTGCAATCTTTTACATTCAATTCAATGTTTTCTCTCTACTAATTACCTCCGCCGCCCATTTAAAAGTGTCATTAAAGGCTATATTTAGCTAGACTCGCGGTTGCATAGCACCCTGGCTTAGATATGCTGTCCTATCGTTGAAACCTGTCTCGGCACTTATATGCCTGGGTTTTTCTTCGTTACCCTCGATGATAAGCAACTTCTCCTTGTTCAGCCGCAGTTATAACGCTTTCATTGCTTAAAAGTATTACTTTGCAACAATATAGTATATGTTATATGTCGGTAATCTATCGGTAGACGTGCGACTATATTCAGCGCCGTCTATAAATTCAGAAGTATCGAGTTGAGCTAGCAGTTCCTAGAAGCATGAGGACCTATTCGTAATGCCGCTGTCCTCGTACAAGCCGGAAACAGCATCGTAAAACGCGTGACAGACATCACTGGCATCAAATTCCCACTCTGCGTTTAGCTTAACAGCGTCTTTAGGTTCATTATACTCAACGCTCTCATCACCTTTAAAACGGTTTGCCTATAGCTTTGCGTTTTGCTTAGCGTTTTTCGCACTTTTATAAAATAATTAAATATTTTCAATAATAGCACAAACATAGCGTGGTAGTTGTTTCTCAAATGTCGTCTATAGTTCTGCGGGATTTTGTCTAACAGCGTTTATAAATTTCTCTCATAAAATAAACAGCGCGAGAAGAAGCACTGCTGATCTATAGACTATTAGCACTACTCTGTATTTATAGTAGTCTCTGTCCTTTGGTCTACGGCGGACCAAGGTTCTAATATCTTTCTATAGTAACTTTACTCAGAGAGAATCTTGGTTATACCTTTTGTAAAATCCATCCTGCGTTCCAAATCTGTCGTCGTCTAGAATATTATTTAAGATAGGAATAGCTTTTATCTCCTCTGCAACTATCTCTTGTATCTACGACTCTCTATCTGGTAAGGAGGAATCAAATAAAATAAACTGCGGCTGGTTTAACTGCACACCTCTCTTGATTCTCTGTATCCGTATAGTTGATACGTATTCGTAAAAGCAGAAGCCCTAGAGAAGATGACCGCGATGTGCATATGCTAATAGCGAGGACAAATATCGCCCTTGGGCATTGAACCTTGTCGTTTTAGCAGGTTTGTTAAACTCTATCTCTGGGCCTGCCATCTTACGTAATCCGTTCCAACGCCGAAAAACCGCCCAGTACAGCGTGTTGAGGTGGATACTACGCCAAATCTTCTAGCTGCTATAGCTGTTCTTATAACCAAAAAGGTTGCTGCAGACCTCGACCGCTAACAACTCCCGACTCATAAAGATCTGGTTAGCCATGCGCGCAAGAAACTGCCGTGTCTTATCGTTTCGCCGTGCTGCTTTCTTTGTTAGTGCTTCGTCCGCGGCAGCATTCTAACACGGCTGGTATTTGCTGCCTTCTACAAGCTCGCTTAAGAAAGATATGCGTTTCCACAGTAGCATATTAAGCTTAATTACATAATTTATTGCATAGTAAATCATCAACAACCCAGCCAAATTAGTTAGCAAAAACATAGTGTCTATATTGTAGCGCATTAATACCGCTAACGCAGGACAGTAACGATAGACCCGCTCGTAGTTCCGTCGAATGTGGAAGAGACCCTCGCTGGTGAATTCGGTCTTTTTACGCAGTGTCCATAGGGCCTTAAAGCGACACGGGTGCTAGGTCTTCGACCTAGCGTAGTCTTAGAAGCTGTACTTTGTGCAGGTAGCTCCACAGCTATGCTTTTGGCAGCAATACGCTATCAAATTTGCCTCATCGTTAAATGCCTCATCGAGCTTTTGGAGATCTCCGGTCAGATGCTTAATGTTTTTAAAAACGCTATCATTAGATCAATACACTCTAGCTCTATCCTCATCACAACACTACAAAGCAAAGTTAGTCTATCCATTAAGTAAAGTTAAGAAACTTGCCAAGCGACATAATATATACCTCGCTAAAGACAGAATCGATATATATGCATATATTATCTGCATATCTATGATTCTCTGGCTTTTTAACATCTTTAAACAGGTTAGGCAGTTTAATATTTGCATATAGCCAAAGAAATCCATAAAGGTATAGGGCGCTACGCTAGTTAGTCTCCATACACCCAAAATAGCAAGACACTTTCCCAAAGACGGAATCGTCGCCTACAGAGACGAGGTGCTCGAAGAACAAGTCCAACTCTCGATAAAAAAACGTCGCCAAACTAACCAGATCTCGCACTAAGTGCTATATACGACCAATACTAGCACAAAACTTGCACATTAGCTCTTTGGCGATTCATCCGTCCGCCATCTAATAAGCCGAGAGCTTCATATTCACCTCGTTAGTTAGATCGTTGGGATTAATCGTAAACCATATGCAAGGCATCCCATGCTTTAAGCATAGAGATATAATCTTCCTTTAGCAGTAAAGTCGCTCTTTATTTAACATGTATTATTGCTATCCAAAAGCTGTCATTTACCAGAGCAGATAGGCGATGTCTTCGTTTGTCGTCGTTCTTATAGTACGATATTCCTCAACGGCTTTCTCAACGTCCTTCGTCGTAATTGTATTTAGAATTGCTTCCATTCGTAAAAAGGAAGCGTTCCTCATCTAAATGTTACTAATCCTCCTATTCTCCAAGCGAACCAACATATTAAAAATCATAAACGAAAACGTTGGGTACGTAGCAAATTATAAACCTATGCATCCATTAACATAATCAAACAAATATCATAATACATAGATTAGTTTCTACTATGTCTTTATAGCATAAAAGCGCACCATCTTCGAAGAGGAAAAGAGTTTTAACCCGACTAACCGCTGGTGTTTAGCTTTTATAACTAAAAACCTGCCTCTCCTTCACCAATGCCCGTGCTGTCAAGCGGCTTCGGGCTACCTCGGCCCTAAGGAAACAAACAGGGAAACGTCTTGGGAAAAAAATCTAGATCGTTAGAGTCGGCAAAGTCTTCACCTCTGCGGTGGACAAGGTAGGGCTCTGCTCTGTCATTATGAAAGCGAAACCCCAACGCCGTATTGCGCGGTTTCCGGCCCCGAACGCGTCCACCAGTCTCCAGTGTTGCTGCACGAACCGCTTTCAGACGCTCTTCCAGACTGTGCTCTGCCTTTTCATCGATGTTCAAGAAACCCGTTGATATCCTTTCTGAGATCTCTTCCTCGATATCCTGAATATCCATCTCTTTAGGGTCTTGGCGTCTCAGCCGCGTACCACCAAGCCTGCTATTGCTTTCGGCTTCTATCCCAGCGACAGCTGCCTTTCGAAGTTGCAAATGTGCAAGAACCTCCTGTACATTTTGAACGGGCTCATCAGGACGGCCACGCTCTGCAGCTGGTACGTAGTGACCAGCGCTGATTTCATCTTCCGGATGCAACTCGTACGGAATCATCTGTTCCATCAGACCCGTGGCGACCTCTAAACCTAGACACCACTCCCCCCAGCTTTGCAGGTTTTCTTCAGAGATAGTAATATCTCTATAAAAAGGGTTCCACCTCTTCAGCCAGACCAGCGCACGTCTAAGCCTGTTTGGGTTGACAGAAAGCATAAAGCCCAAATCAGATGCAACAGGTTGTCGAGGACTAATAAAACAGACATGTATCCTTTCAAGCTCCTCGACCAGCGGATGTGGAAGGATATGAGTTGCGAAGCCCTGAATATCGTTTAGAAAAGCGGTAATATGTCCCTTCTTCAATTTGCGATAATAACCGCTCGTGCACTCCTCCACATCAATAGTAAACTTGGTAATCCAACCACAAGACGTGTAGATGCCAATAAGACGTTCCTCCAGCGGTAACAAGTTATTCAATTCTTCCAGATACCAATAAATACAACCTAATGCTAAATTGTTCACACGGCAGGCGTCTGGCAATTTTTTCTTCTTTATAGACGACTTGCATTCGACGCAGACGGAAATGGATTTAAATCTACTTTTGGGGAAATATCGCAAACAAAGAAAATGCAATCTATTTTGCATAGGAATCTAATGTTTTACCTATAAATACATTACCTCAAAATCCCGCTATATATAAAGCTTTAGCTCTTTTAAACTCCTTTGCAAATAGCACACCCTGCAGTAATCCATGGCCAAAGCATCATTATTATGCATACTCTCTTGAAAAAGTTTCACCTTCTATAACGCAATATCTTTTTTTACTACTTAACACTACTTACAATTTCTCAAGGCTTTTAGCCTCTGGTTATAACTCTGATCCATCTCTTTCTTTTTTTATTAAATCATCTTGACTTTTGCCTGTTTCGTTAGGGAAATAAAAGTGTTACCCATAGAATCTGCAATATTATCTAACCCAGAAGCGATTAAAGAAAATCTATCCTTTAAGCTTTTAATCAATTTGAAACGCGCACTTGTGAAATAGCCATCGTAGCGCCTTGCTTTCGACGGCCGACCACTAAAATCTTATTGTCCTGTTCTCTTTAAATTAAAATTGTGGCTAATAACAGCAAATGGATTCTCGCGTGCTGTTGACTAAGGTGTTGGTCGTAATATATGCCGAATCTTATTCTCGTTTGTATTTCTATGTGTTGAACGTTTCCCCCGCCTTCTTTGAAAAGATGAATAAATCATTTCAAAGGTAGTTTAAATGTCTTTAATATAGATTCTATTAAGTCAAAATTACAAAATTATTATATATGAAGCGCTATTTTATAAGTCGCAATACCACCTACTTCTTTATAGTATCTGTCTACCTAGGTAAACTTTAAACGTATCACTCCTTACCCTACCCCCCTCTCCTTACCCTACCCCCCCCCCCGTGAAAGGCTAACCTCTCGCCTTAAGAGGAAGAATTAATGATACAACATCTTAACTATTACAAGACTACCAATGTCTCATAATCCCAAGTGTTTCTCTTCCTAAAATTATCACTATCTTTTAATTTCTCTGCTCGTCCATAACTATACTATACGTTAGCTATTAACATGCCATTATTATTCAAACGATAAGTTTATTGCAAAACTATAATTAGTCTTTTAGAATCCACTCTAAACATAAACCTGGCTACTATACGGGCACGTTTCAAACTTTCTCACAAAAAACTATTTCCTACATCAACCATAGCACACCTAAACCAGAAACGTCTCACTATGATTCAAGCAGCACATTTATTGCAAAAGTATAATTAACCTTTTACATCTAACTCTAAATAAAAACCTAGTTTCTTGCACAAGCACGTTTCAAACTCTCTTACCATGAGCTCTATGTAATGTCACTACATACAACGATGTCTCCTTCCCTGCTACGTTAGGAAAAAAAGCACTTTTCTTCTCTTTATCTAAGTATTTTAGGTTCTAGGCTCACTGCCTTTCCTATTCTAAAACATACTGCACCCTATAAGATACATTTCACCGTAGTTTTCCCTCCTCAATCTCTCGTGTCTCATACTACTCTATTTAAAAAATACCAACCTATTACTCCTCTACCAATTTAACGTTTATCATAAGCTTGCTTTGTAACGCTGAAAAAAACCACTTTAAGGCCTACTAGCCCAATGCTAGACTAAACCTTCCCAACCCATATTCAACTCCCCTTACCTTGGTAGCAATCGGCAAGATCGTCGATTTAGAGACTGGTATTTCTAAGGGAGAGTAAATCTTTAAAAACCATACTTGGTGCAGTTAAATCTAAATTCCAATCTCTCTATTAAATTGGCTGACGACGGACTTTAATAATATGCTAAACGAACTCTACAACAATTGTCTATCTTTAGACGTTTCTAGCTTTGCTAAGGAAAACAACAACTTTTTTAACGAGTGGCTTAATAGATACTTTTGTGTCGTCTGTGAACCCTACTTCAGCTTTGTTCCTTATAGTCTCTCTCCTGCAGATAACGATGCAGAAATACAATTCAAGCGACTTGCGTTTCTTTAAGACGATGCTCTCGTACAGTATAATAAATTCAAATCCCAGTCAACACATCAGTCAGTTTCTCATAATACTATCCAAGATTTCAAGTCACGGTCATGATGGCCCTCCCGAAGGGTTTCATAATTCACCATTCGTCACAATGAGCGGCTTTGTCGACACCGAAAAGTTTCCACTCCTCAATAACCCCTCCGTCGGTCTTAACGACATTACCAGAAAGTCGTCGACAGTCTTCAAGCTCTAGACAAGATTCCCATCAGTCAGCAAGAACACCACACTAGGGACTAAATAGTTCGCCAACTATGTCTACGCTATGTTGCCCAATACCAAGAAACACAAGCACGACAAATGCAACGGCTACAATAAAACCCAGACTCCCTTTCAAAAGCATGGCAAACACGCATATCTCACTAGCTACATGCACGGTTTCTGCCGTAAAGATGCCATGTTCGCTCCCGACGCCATCAAAAATCCACTCAAATTCGTTCCTCTAGTCGAAATCTTAAACATCGAGTAGCCCCTTTCCGGCCCTAGGCAGCGCCCGACCTCCCAAAGCACTATTATTACTCCGTCGAAGGCGATTTCCTCGTCTTAAAAGACTGGCAAATACATTTTTAATCCGTCCCAACACGTAACTACAAGCACCAAAGACCTAATAACACCGTCCAAATTAGGTATAATCATTAACATTTTTCATTATAAATTATAATAACAATAATAGATACCCAATCCCTACAAACTCCCACTATAGTTTACAATCTTACCGCTGTCGATAACGAGTCATAAGCCTTCTCTTCTAAGAGCAAAGAATCAGCCCACTCGCAGAGGATCGATAAAAATAATAACACGACCGCGCCAACCCCGCCTCCCAAGGAAAGTGGTTCTCTGGCGCACAAAGACCTAACTGCTCTTCACAATCCTGCGGAACCGTTGTCTAAGCACCGAAAGACCTCTAATAACATAGAAATCATCTACGACAGCGATAGTGCTCCTGCTCAACCTCCAGCAAAGCGCCTGAAAAGAAGTTCTAGTCGTCCAAAAAAGTTCCAGATCTAGTAAAAATCAAAACATATTTAGCTATACTATCTCTACCCTACAAGTACTAGGTTCATAGTTTCTATCTAATCTCAATATCGCCTATTAATTTTATTTCTAATGATAAGTAAAATTTGTTTTCTATATAAGCAAATTATTTAATTATCTGCTATATACCAACCAGTCCGTTGCGGACCGCCAGGATTTGATTATAGCTATATCAATAATTCATTTGCTTCCCGCTGCTTCTATATCATTTTTTATTCTAGTACCATTTTATATATGAGACAGCATTAGAACGTTGGTCTACAGCGGACCACTAAAACTATACTAACGTAAAACAATCACTTCCCATTCTATACAAATGCTGCAATTAATATGACAGTTATAAAAACACAAACTCTTTTAGTGCAGGACCAAACTATACGTTACTCCATTTCTGCTATTCTGTCAAGTACAGCTGAAAAATCTCCGTTCCTTCCATGCAGCAGACCCAGAGACGATAACGGTCCATTGTTGAGAAGGCAGTATTTTAAATCTAAAGTCTCTACCATAAGCTCGTTTTGTATCCTAGATACTAGCGAGAACCAAGATCCGTATCCGGGTCAAAGAGCCATAGGGTTTAACTCAATTCCTCGCAACGTGCTCCTGTGGCGCACGAGAAACCGTATGAGATCATCTTCTCGACATTCCACATCGCTCAGTCGCAACGTACGAAGCTTCGGTATATACAGGAGCGACAACAGACGTGATATCCGTACAGTTTGATCCAGCGGATAAATAGAAAGACTTAGCGCTGAAAGTCTAGGGAACAGGCCCAGAAACTCAACAAGACAACGTTCCCATGTGTTGTTGGCAGGATTGTTGCGCTTTGCATCCCATAGCTTCGTGCTGATGGCTAAGCTTAACGTAGAGACCTGAGTGAGCTTCGACTTCATATCTGCCGCCGTTGCCCTCTTCATGATCAACATGTCCGGGCTAACGTAGCCGCCATAGAAGCTGCCCAACTCAAATTCGATGGTGATGGCCTTCACTAGTGAATCAATCAAAACAAGTGCAGTAAAGACAGTGTTAATAATGTATTGCACATAAGAGACAGTTTGATCTCTTACGGCGTCCAAAGCCTCTATCTGAGAAGGCAAAATACCGGCATGCTCGATATGTCTGACTATTCTTAACGCCACGGGTTGAAAGCTATCGTCCAGGACAACCGCAGAACAATTTGGAAGGTCCCGCAACGCCTTTATTAGGCATAGTACGCCAAGGCCGGAACGGAGAAAATCAAGTTGATCTTTGTATCGTTGATGGTATTTCTTGATATTTGTAGGATAGCGCTGAACTAAACAACGACCCTAAGGATTATTCTTTGTAGGCATGCGACTAGTATTGAAAATTTGTCTCTGAGCATTAGCGTATACCACATGCACAACATCGTCTATATAGACTTTTAGAGTTTATACCGCAGGGCCAAACTCAGCATGCTGCAATATTTAAACTAGACTCTATAGGCTGTTCTGCTCTTATATAACAGAGCAAACTGCAAAAAACCTCTGCAAAAAGCAGGCGGATATTTTTCGCTAGATCTCTTTACACGTTGCTTGGAATGCTAAGACGCTGTTATCGGGCAGTAAGTCACCTACGACGTTGATTACCTCCGAAGGCAAACATAAAAGAGGGCTTATAGTGGGCGATATAGTTCGGCAACTATCTATAAATCCAAAACTAATAGCTAAGAAGATTTGCCAGTATAGAAAAAATATATAGCAATAACACACAATATATAATGCGTATAAATCTGCAAAGTGGAATATATTATAAAAACTACTTACATTACTACACCGACTCTCAATGCTCCCTGCAAAAACAAAGTTAAGATATGCGACACTTCGTTGAGCATTACGTAACACTACCGCTATCCTAACTCATCTTCCAATCTAAACTCACCCATGCGATGAAGCTGTCTTTCAGCATCCATTTCCCGGCCTGCAGTCTCTAAACCACTGTGCCTACTGCTGCTCAATTCTAAACGAA
>JALRMF010000769.1:0-12202 GCA_026120015.1 Dendrostoma leiphaemia
TCTCCAATCTTAACCTTTAAAAATTTGCACTATATTTCGCCGAAATCATTCCATTAAATGTTTTGCCTTTTATTTTCACGCCTTTTTACCCCCCCCCCCCCTTTTTTTTTTTTTTTTTTTTTTTTTTTTGCGCCCTCTCCCGGCTATTCATATACGTCAGCCTTGGATCTGCATCAAAGATGAGTTCAAGCTTGTGGAGCACAAAGCCCAGCTGGAGTTGGTGTGGTTTGCAACATGCGTACAGTCTACGCTGCATATAGGGACTACCCTATTGTATGTCGGCAGTCAGGTGGGAGTCATCCCCGTGGCTGGATCTCTGAAGGTCTATTTGATAACATTGTGGTGCATCCCAAATACTTTCATGGCAGGGTGGAACGATAGAGAACGAGGGAGGAAGAGACTAGCAACCTTAGAAGAAGATGGAAAGATTAGTTGGAATCAAGAATGTGAAGTAGGCTTGTAATGTCGCTTATTTGCTGAAAAACACTCATTGAATAGCATGTGAAATATGAAACACAACAGTACTTGAAAGCAAGGCAGACTTCGAATTGTGTCTCACATTGCTACAGCATCCTGGACGTTGAGCAGAAGGGCATAACATACCACGGCAAGCCCGGTGGGTAGTGACGGCTGCATTGTGTTTAGAATGATCAGGCATGATTTCATATTCCAATTGGCACCGCGTCGCATTTCTGCTTGCTAAAACTATTGACTCGCAAAGTTGTCCGCCTTCACCATACGATAACATGGTCTGAGAGTAGTCTATTGCATCTTTACCAGAAGTATAGAATCGCTCGGCGCCCTCTGGTAGCTAACATTACTTACCATAGGGTAGAGAAGAAGAACAAGATGCTGCCTAGGTACTGATCAACAACGAGCTTTGCAATTATTGACGCTGCCCAGGTTCGGTACGCTCATAAGAGACAATGACCCTGCTGTAATGCAAATCTTATTAACAGGGCTGATGATCACAACTGGGTGTAAGGAGCAAGAACTGGGTCTAGCCTCTGTGGACTGGCATCTCAACGAGGAGATCTTCTCCCGGTTTTCAACAGTACCAGATTTCTGCCAACAGTGGACCGGGACGTAGGTGCACCAGATGTATCACATCCATGAGTTTGACACTTTTCCAGTACGACAAATCTGGCATGGTGAAATCTAGGTCCATGTTCTGCATCGTCTGCAGGTGAACAAATACCAAGTGTATTCATTGGTCACCTGTCTCATGAGGAGGTGAAACCTGACCTCCATCCCGAAGCATCGTCAGTCCAGTGGACTAGCCGATGTTTTGGCGGAAACAAACAGGGACCGCCCTCTTCGACGCCCAGACGCTCTCTCTCCACACATTTATTTGACTTGTGACAAGCAACTGCCCAGGTGAATGGCGTAAAAGTGTTTTCTTTCTTTTCCTTCCATAGCCAAACACTGACATTCAATTGGCTCAAATAAGCAAAGCAACTCGTGATTCCAATCGATCTGTTGAAGACTGTTGCTTGCAAACCAGACGGAAAAAGAGAAGAAATTGTTCTCTCGAGATAATGACAGCTCACAAATTGAGTCGCCGATGTGCTAGGGTAAGCTTTGACAGGTGTCGATAACGGTGTCTGCAGGGACTCTTACAGAGACAGATTCCTTGGCTGATCAACGATGGTGAGGGTTTCCACACACATCAGAGCATAATCTGCTAAGGACCTGGCCCGTGCGCGATGGTTTCCAATGCAGAGCGGTTTTCCCATAGGAAATGAGTCGTGTTGGGGGGATGGGCCATGACTACCGGACCTAGTTGGAGAAGACCTGGCGCGGGGGGGGGGGGGGCGGGGGCTGAGGTTTTATCCGTGCGCCGGGCGAGTCGACCGTACTATTTTGCGGAGCACTGATCCTGGAGTTAACCCGGTTTCAGAGGGGTCCCCAAGTGGCAGCGGCTTTCGGGCTGGCATTGGCGTCTGCGCTCCTGTTCCTGGATCCTTCAAAGCACAACGCACCCACGCCCACGCCCACACCCACACCCAAACCCGGTGGACCAGACTCTCGCCCCCTTCAAACCTAGAAACGTGTCAAGTCTAGCCGAGACGAGACGTCAAAAATCTCTTGCGCGCTTTCTGCCAGGCAAAAAGGCGTGAGGCCTCTCGACGACTGATTAGTATTTTATTCTGGACATCGAACGGCACTTTCTGCACCGGAAATCGCGGTGCCCCTTCCACTGTTTCGCTCCGCCCCGGCCCGTCATACTCCCCAGGTTGCCCTATAGCTGGGTCATATTCTCGGTATTCTGGCGCTCTGCCCCGGTGAACCAGCCTCGCCCTCGCTCTCGCTCTCGGCAGCCGTGTACCGAGCCAGCCCTAAACGGACCCATTGGATGAAGCTTGCGCAGCAGACGTTGAAGCCCGATGAAGGAAGCTCGCCTCGATGCCGCGACTTGGGTACACAAAGTCGCGCAATGGGTGCATGCGCTGTCGCCAGAGGCGGGTGAAGGTAAGCCTTTTGCAACCCAGTCCAGTCCAGTCCAATCCAGCCCGATACAATAACGTCTGTCTCTTGTGTCGCGCGCGTCCTGGGGGTGAGCGGTGAGCGAGCCACGTACGCGCCCAGCACTGCTGCGCCTCGCTCTCTCTCTCTCTCCCGCTTGTTCCGGATATCGCACTGGTGTGCATGGCAAACTCTACAGAAACGCTGCTAACGCCACGACAGTGCGATGAAAAGCGCCCTTGTTCAGCCTGCATCAGACATGATGTAAAATGCAGCCTGCTGGACAATCCTCCCCCGGCCATCCTGCAGCGGGAGCAGCTTGAGAGGGAACGAGAGCGCTCCGCCACCGCCAGCTCCGCCAGCCCCGCGAGCTCAGCAGCAGGCGTCATCACGGTCGATCCGGTAAGCAGGCTTCACGCGGCGGAGGGTGACAGCGGCGCGCGTTTTTTGAGCATCCAATGTTCTGACATAGTCGTGGGGTCAGAGGCGATCGCTTCCGGACTTCAGCCAGTCGCCCACCTCGCCCTTCCTGGCTCGCGCATCCAGCGAGCTCAGCGAGCAGCCGTCTCTGAACACGTCTTTCTGCCCTGACCCCGAAAGTCATCGGGCGCAGTCGGCGACGCCAACCTCCGCCGTCGAGGACCCGTTTCCGTACTTCGACAAGTTCATGTTGCCACTCGGCGGCGAGAGGGAAGCAGCATGGATCCAGGACCTGGAACTGATGCATCATTACAGCGTGGTCACGTCGTTGACACTACCGAGAGCCTCGGACGAACTCCACGTCTGGCAGCAACAGGTGCCGAAACTGGCCTTCCAGTACCCCTTCCTCGTGCACCAGATACTAGCGGTCGCGGCTTTCCACCAGGCGTATCTCCAGCCCGAACGGCGCAGTGAACACTCCCTGCACGCCTCGCAGCACCAGAACAGGTCCATCGAGGGGATGCGCGGGCATCTCGCGGACATCACGGTGGACAACTGCCACGCGCTGTTCATGGCGTCCTCCCTGCTCCTGGTGGGCGCCTTCGCCTCCTTCGCCAACATCCGGCCCAACGGCTCGCCGCTGATCGTGGGCCAGCGGCCGCCGACCATCGAGGACATGATCGACGTGTTCATCCTGGACCGGGGCGTGGCGAGCGTGCTGCAGTCGTCCGAGGAGATCATCCAGGCGGGCTACTTCCGCGACCTGTTCCACTTCTCGCCGCACCAGCGGGCCAACTCGTTCATGCAGCAGGTCGCCGAGGAGCTGCGCGCCCTCGAGGCCCTGATCACCCAGGACGACGGCCTGGACCGCATGGTCCGGATCCTGGTCAACCTCGAGATCACCAAGCTCATCGACGCCGTCGAGAAGGCCGTCGTCACCACCGAGGAGTCCGAGATGCGCGTCACGACGTACTGGCCCATCACGGTCGCGGAGGACTACATCACCCTGCTGAGACAGAGGAACGAGGTGGCGTTATTGGTACTTGTATACTACTGCTGTATCATGTATAGAGCAGAGGCAAAGACTTGGTTCGTCAAGGGATGGGGCATCAGCGTGGCTACGGATGTAGAGAAGTTCATCTCGATCAAGTGGCGCAACGCCATCAAGTGGCCGCTCGAGCAGCTGAGTCAACCTCACCAGGGCACATGATTCGCCGGCAGAGTAAGTAGACACCCATGGCCGGCGCAAGGGATTTCACAGAGGCTTCGTATGAGCATAGGCAGTGCAGCATAAGAAGGGGCGCGAGGATGTCTACATAGACCGGCGCAGCTTAACGACTATCACGGCTGGAGCATTGTGTAAGTACAGATCTGTAAGAAGCGCGACATTGGTCTCAATGCGGTAATGTGGTAGCATCTCAGGGACTGCACTTCAGAAGCGCAGCGTCGACCTCGTTCCCTAGAAGGTCTCTTCTTGGGAGTGTGGCCGTCTCTGTCTCTGATGACTGTGTGGTAGGGATTGGCTGTGGGATGACTGAACAACGCCGTGTTTCTAGTGTATCGGGTAGCAAGACAAGATGCACAATGTCAACGAGACACTGTCAATAAAGACCCATATCTTCCAAGTGCTTCGGACCGCCGTGAACAAAGCACGCACAGGTGCAAACACAATGGCATTCAAACCATCTATGAGTGACAATTCCATGGTTCCAAGGTTGCCATTATCACTTGGGTTCCCCCTTCAATGACAAAGGCGCCTGGGGCCCCTCGTCCTGCCTGTACATCTACAGCATGCTGCTACTGTTCCCTGGAAACAAAGGAGTGTCTATATACTTACTCCGTCTATATATCCTACATACCGCCACGAAACTCTCGACTGGGCCTCGTCGTCAATATCCTTCCTGCAACTCTCCATTGAGCTTCCGGAAACTCCCAATTCGGAGTGGCAACTGCACATCATCACGGCTCATCACTGAAACCGATACGTATTCAGGTGCACCAGGCCTGAGGGAAACACGCGTGCTGGCGAAAATGGTAGGATCACCAGATATCCACGACCTGGCGAGCGTCGTCGAGACGATGTTGTCCATGAACGGTGGTGAGTCCGGGCCACTGGCAGTCTTCATTCCCACCTTTCGAAACCTGATCGAGGAAGTCGAGAATCATTTACTCGAGAACAAGGACACTGCATACCCAGAAGGATGGAATGCCCGTATGCTGGACACGATCGCTCAAGCCGAAGCGAAGATCTTGCAAGGTGCGTCCAATGTTCCCGAGGAGCCCGTTTGCGTCTGCACACCTCAAGGGGTGGCGAGAAAGAGCTCGGCAAACTCTGGCATCCTGAGAAAGCTCGGTCATGTCCACAAGCGCAGTGTCGCGCGTTTCGACACTCTCGGTACCATGCACGAGTTGCTTGATGACATCGAGGCCCTGCACTGTCTGGTCGAGACTCAGATGGCGCCCCTGCGATCTCTCCAAGGGCCCAAGGCCAGCGAGTTGATTTACCTTACCATTCTGGAGACGGAGCATGAAATGCTGACGGCACTTGTCAGTCAGATCAAGAACCTCTACGAGACGTCTGATGATGACACGTCTGAGGACACTCTCCAGGAGAAGCTAGATGCTCTTCCCATCCAGCTTCAGGCCGTCTTCAACAGCCAATGTGTGGAGTACGAGATGAGTTTCCGTGAGATTGATGATGAGATTATGATGGGATTGGCAATCGAGAGCCAGAAGAGAACCGAGATTCTGCGTAACGTAACGCGCGTTCTGGACGCGAAGAAGCAGCTCAGGCTGAAGATTGAGAGCCTCAGGTAGGTCTCTTCCGTCCGTCCGACTTTTGTTAGGCTTTCAACATTTTACCGAGTTTTCTTTTGAAGTCCTTCCTTTTTAGTCACATCGATTCAGCCAAAGAACTTAATAAACCACGATCCACTCATGCATTTTGTTCGCGCCCCCTCTCACCTTGGAGATATTGTGATAAACTTGCTGTGTCTAATCCCTCTGATGGAAACCAGCCTCGTATAGGGCGATATCTAGCCAACTTCTCACTTTGCGGTAGATTTGTTTAAGTTTCTTGAAACGCCCACCTGGGCAGCCGTGATCGTCTTGTAAACACCCCGGGCGCCCCCCCTGACCACTGTCTGCACGTCTTAGCTTTCCACGGGTTTAACAAAGTCAATGTTTCTAGGAGACAGGAAGTTTAAGTACCAACACCAATTAGATATTGGCAATCAATGTTTATGAATGGTTACTTGCACGTGTTGCCACTGTTCCGGACACCCTCGGCGCGCCATTATAGTCGCTCACATCATACGCTTTCTCTGCTGAACCTTGAAGGCTTGCGGATTTGTCTCCCAAGCTTGCTGCTCTGCGAGAATAGCATTCACAATTCCCAGTGCCTTGCAGGGAGGCGGGACTTCAACATGATGATCAACGATGCACTCGTCTGAAAGTCGTGAGACGTCTCGTTAGAGAACCCCTCCTTCGGCGGCCCTGGCGGGGGCTGAAGGAAGGACGAGACTCAGCAATCAGTGAAACATTGGACGGGCGGATGCCAACAGACCGCTCAATACTGAGCTATAGCCTATCAGACATTCCCATGGAATGGCAAAATTAATTGCGGAAGCTCGCCAGTCGAGCAAAACCCGACCGAGCTGACGGTTGTGGCTTGTGGCTTGCCAATCCAACAAAAACCAGATGCGATCGTAGGTGGTAGCAAGCTCTGTGGAAATTAGGTACAGCCAGTGTTCGAGCACTGGTGATCAGTCTGGTTTCACAAGCTCTGCCGCACCCGTGGAACCGAGTGAGCATAATTTGACGAGGATTGAGTGCGAGATCAGGCTCGCAAGGTCTTTCTACAAGCTTGATCCGGCTTCTCATTCCAAGGACCTCGGAAGGCTGGAGCAGCGGCATACCCCGGTCAATCTTTACTCTAGGTGGTCAGCTTTCCAAGACAATGAGGGTCAGCTATTCAATACAATGGGACACCCGGACGCAAAATCCGGAGTACATAAGTCACCCGCGCAGATCCCTTCACTGACATGGCGGTCCAGACCACCTTACCGCGTTACAGCAATAAAAAGGCATCCGCCAGCCGGGCCCGGCTTAAAAGTCCTTGAAGTGTGCAAACCAAAACCACGCTCTTCACGCAACATGAAGGACATCATCATAGTAGGGGCTGGACCGAGTGGCCTCTGTGCGGCCAAGACGTTCCTCCAGTACGACCCGCAAGCAGACATTACCTTGCTGGGGGGCCGATCCACACTGGGGGGCGTTTGGTCAAAGGAGCAAATCTACCCTTCGCTGAAGACCAACAATCTCTTCGGGAGCATGGAATTTACCGATTTGCCCATGGACGAGAGTTTCGGCATCAAGCCAGGCCAGCACGTCACCGGGGAGGTCATGCACCGATATCTGCGCACCTACGCCGAACACTTTGGGGTCGCGGACAAGATCAGGTTTAACACAAGCGCGATCGAGGTCAAACGCGCCGGCAATGGCTCGGGTTGGTCGATCGAGCTCACGAATGAGCAAAGCCAAGTCGAGATCATCGAGTGTCGGGGGCTCATCGTGGCCACCGGAATCCTGAGCAAGCCTCACATGCCCTTGCTCAAGGGTGCTGACAGCTTCGCGGGCCCGTCGTGCACTCTTCTGGCCTCGGGCTCGGTGCGAGCACCGTCCTGTCGGACCCGGAGATCCAGACCGTGGCCGTCATCGGCGGCGGCAAGTCAGCCTACGACGCCGTCTATCTAGCTGCACACATGGGGCACAGGGTCGAATGGATAATACGAAAATCCGGGCGAGGCCCTGCGTGGGTATTCGCGCCGTATACAAATTTCGGACCTTTCAAGGCGTGGAGGGAGAGACTGGCGGTCAGGCGCATCGCCTCCTTCATGTCTCCTTGGATTTGGCCGGACTGCTCAGGAATGAGCTGGCTTAGAAAGTTCCAGCACACCAATGTCATTGGACGGAGGCTATCGCAGGCTTTCTGGGCCCTGATGCACCGTGACACGATCAACGACATTGGATACAATTCAGACGGCAAATTCAAGATTCTACAACCTGAGCAGCACCCGCTTTGGTAAGGCTTGAATCTTTTCATACTATTTGAGAAGTTGAGCTGACGGTTGATATCACTGTAGGTACGGGACTCAGACCGGAGTTTTAAGCTATGATACTGATTTCTTCGACCTGGTCCGCAATGATCAGGTGAAGATACACAGAGAGGATGTTACACATCTTTCGGCGCAAACCGTTCATCTAGCGGACGGGACGAACATCGAGGCAGATGAATGCAATCGACGGGCGAAGTGGTCACCGTGATCCACGATAGTTTACGATAAACGAGCGTATTGGGCATTGGTTTGATGATGGTGTCTAGTCTACGTTAGTATTGTATTTATCGTACTAATGAGTAGGCTTAAATAACGTGGCCCATAGCCTATTGCGGTTTCTCTGCACTTATCTCGGACCAATTTAGTGCAAACCAAAACCCTAAGGTCTCTTTCTCTCTGCTTACATTATATTTACAAAAGAAAAAAAAAGAAAGAAAAGCAAAAGGAAAAACCAATTCATCGTGTTACAATTGATAATATAATGGCTTGCAATGCCTTTTTCCCCTACTTTAATGCTTTCTAGCTATTCTTCAAAAAAATTAATAATAAAGCAAAAAAAAAAAATGTTTATCCATTTATCAAACCGGCTTAATATTGCTACTAAGTCTTATAATTTATTATAGCAATTAATATTTCATAGCCTTTAATGAGACCTTTATTAAGTAATAATAAAATAAAACTTTTTTAAGTTGTGTTTAAATTATTAAACTTTATTAAAGTACTTGCAGCATAGTTATTTATTATGCCTTTTTAAGGTAACTATTTTTATTAGACACACTGCCCTAAGGGTTTTTACAAGACTTGCAAAGTGTGAGAGCGTGTTTTTTAGCATAGTAATAAATATTAAAAATATGCTATTATTGGGCAAAATATTGGTTAATTATATTTTAAATACTAATAAACGTATCGTAGTATTCCTAAAATATATACTTCTCTTCTCTATCTATTTCCTAAAACTTAAAGACTTTTTTCCCTAACAGCTTCTTGCTCTCTACTATATTTTTAAATTTCTTTTTATATTTTAGTTTTAGCAAGCAGCTATATAATAAGATTTTAATAGTAATTTATAGAGTTTCTCTACTATTATTAATTATAATAGTTTTTTAGATATAGTTAGCCTAGTTAAAGCTATAGTTTAAAACTAGGAGTATGCCTAGTAATTAGCAGTATATATAAAAGAATTTAAAATATTTATCTTTATTAACCTGCTAGTGTGCGTAATATAAGCATTTGATTATATTAGCTATTAATACTAATTTATAATCTATATTAGACGCTTTGTATATGCGCAGGAAGCATAGGAGACTTGATAGTTTAATCTATATATTAGATTTTTTCAATACTATTATAATAGTTGCTTATATATTATTAAAGATTAATAGTAGGATATAATTGATTTTCGCTGCTATTTTAAATATTATAGCAGATACTTTTAAGTTAGCTTTTACGCTTGCTAATAAGGTCACTAGGTAATTAAAATATAATTATAGTCTATATGCAAATAGCAATATAACTTAGTAGATATTTGTGCCTAGGTTTTTCTATAAGAGAAAAGTAATGTAAGTTGTAAGATTTACAGGTTTTAAAAACTTTATTACTATTTTAACATTATTATATTAATTAATTTAATCCGCTCCAATAATTAGAATTAATAGGTTTTTAGGGTTTACTAGCTGGTTTAAGTCTTAGTTTTCCCAACGCATAATCAATGTTTTTATTTATTTATGCTATAAGTTTTAGTTAATTTAATTAAGTACTTTTTTAGTAATATATCTTTATTTTTCATTGTTTTTGAAAAAGGTGCCTATTATTTCTTTAATATGCCGCTATTTAATTAAGTTAATACTTAGGCTTTTATATTGCAACTAGTGAAAAATCTAGGCAATATAGGCAAATTTCAGGTATTCTTATACACTATTATGCTTTATATTAATGATTTTAATATAATATTTTTTAAAGGTTAAGATATATATATTTAGTTAATATATTATATTGTTTTCTTTGTTATTATAGCGATAGTTTCTTATTAACGTTTTATAGCGCAAAGTTATAATCTCCAGTATATTAATTATTGTTTTTTTTCTATAAGTTCCCTTCTCTGGCTAGCTAGCTGATGTTCTATCTTGCGTTAGCAATGTTCTAGTTTTCGTTAGCGTTAGTCAACTCTTTAATAACAATGCTTTAGCCTTTATTATCAATGTGCCGCCTGCTATCAACGGCGTTCACAATTATTGTTGTTAAATTATAGATTATAGCTAGATTATTTATTATCGTTGCTAAGTTGCCTACTATTATTATTTATACTTATTTATTTTATACTTTATATTGCATTAGCTTGGTTGCTGTTATTGTTTTTATTATTTTAATTTTTGCTATTGCTTGTTTTATCTCCCAAATCTTTGCTACTGCTATCTCTATTAATTTAATTATTTTTATTATCTTTGCTATTATTGGCGCTTTATTTCTTAATATCTTTATTATTATGCATATTGCCTATAATACTTTTACTCTTTAATTGTTGATTATTTATTTATAATTATTATCTACTATTATATTTTTTAAAGACATAAGCTTATTTGCCTGTGTTAATGTTTGTGCTTTATTGTGCTTAGTAGAGTAGCATAGAATTATATGTAGATTAAAAGGCATAAAAGAATATAGTAGGCAATTGTAATTTTTTATAATAGGGTAAAAATAGTAAGAAGGAAATAAAGTAAGTATATTTTTTAAAAGTAGCAAGCGTAAAATTGTTTTTTGCCATATGCAAACGTTTTTAATTACTTAAATAAAATAACTAAAGTTTAGCAATAAACTATAGAGTTAATATTAGCTATTTTTGTAAATAATGATTAAAAGAATTGTTTATAGTTTTTAGAGCAATTTGTGCTTTGCTGCATAGTAGTTAATTAGAGTAGGTAAAAAAAGAAAGGTATTTATAAAGATAGCAAGTAGTAGAGATGGAAAAAAGGTAATTAAATAATTTAATCTAAAGTTTTTGATTTTAAATTTAGCAATAAATAAAGCAGGCAAAAGATACGCCCCTATTGCTTTTAGACTAATTTAGTAGTGATTAAGGTTATTAACTATTACTAAGCTATTAGATTAATTTCTTTCCTAAACTAATATTCCTTATTTTTAATTTTTATCTTTCTTTTAACGTATATTATATCTTTTGTCTCTAGTAAACTATTATTTCTCTTTGCTAACTATTATAAGTATTTAGGTTGCTTATAATATAATTTTAAATTTAATATATAGGCTTTTTATCTCTGCTTTTTAATAATTAGATTGCAAATTTATATTAAAATAAAAGAGATAATAAAGTTAACTCTCTAAAGACCTGTTTATTAAGGTTTGAAGGCATTTATATGCGTATTATCTTTATTATTAAGGTATTATTTAGGTTTAAATCTTTTTACTTTAATATTTTTAGTCTTTAGCATTTATTTTTATACTTAATTGTTTACTTTAAAATACTTTATTTTATTTAGCATTGCTTTAACTAATCTTTAAATATAATATTTTGTAGTTTTTAATCTTATAGCCTTTTGTTTTTTATAAAATTCTGCTTAGAGATTGCTTAGGCTAATCTTAAAATTATTATACGTTGCAAAAAAAGCATTTTTATTAATTATAGAGATTAGTCTATTATAGGCTATTATAGATAACTATATAAGCTATTTTATTATAATATCTGCCAGTGTATATAGCATTGCTTTTAGCTTTTAATTATTTATTGCTAATATGAATTTTAGTATAGTTAGTGGTTAGTTTTCTAATTTTTGGTAAAACTTTCTATATGCTTATTTTTTTAGTTATTCCTTTAAAAGTTTAACTAAATCTTTAATAAACCTATATAATAATCTATTATATATTAGTGCATTTAGCACTTGTATACCCTCTTCTTTAAAAAAGGCTTTAGTTATAAAATTAATAAAATACTTAGTGTTGTTATTAAATACTTTTGCTAGGCTTTTAAGAATTATAATAATGAGAGACTATGCTTGCTTAATAACTTTTGTTAAAGGTTTAATTGTTAGAGTTAGTATAATATATTATGCAAAGTAATCTTTAATTAAGTAGATATATATCTTTCTGTTAACTTTAAAAGGGTTTATTTTCCTAGTAAAGTTTATTTTAACCAAGTTTTATAATTAGAGTAAGATGATAAATATAAAGTATATATATATTAGCTTATA
>JALRMF010000076.1:0-171411 GCA_026120015.1 Dendrostoma leiphaemia
TATATAATTAATATTTTTATTATATCTTTTAAGCTTTTAAAATCTCTATATTTACCTAGGTATTATTATTAAAATATTTCTTAATAACTCTATTAACTTTTTATTAAATCTGCAAAAGTTAAACTTTAATACTTTGCAAGCTTTACTATATAACCTTTTAACGTTTAGCGTTCTTAATTAAAAAGAGAGTATGCTTAAACTATACATTTTTAACATTATAAAATATAGAGACGTAAGATTTATTATATTGTGGCCAGTAATAGGCTTTACCGCTAATGCCATTGATAAACTTTTTTATAAAATGGTCGCCATACTTTTGCCTTTAGATAATATAAGAGCTATAGCCTTTAAGCTTTGGAATATTATATAATAATACTCTAATCTTACTACAGCATTTTTTGCCCTTTAATCTCAAATATTATTAAAATTATACTAAACTTTTTTATATTTATATAGCTTATTAATATAAAACACCAGCTTAATTTTGCAGTTGCTGAGATTAATAAAGGCTTTTGTTTCCTTAATAACATTAACACCCTATGTCTATTAGTTAACTAATTGCTAATTAATAAAAGGGCTTAGGCTAATAAGGTTTGGCTTATTAAACGTACAACAGTTTATTTTACTATAGCGTTTATCTATCTTAATAAAGTTATTATTAGGGCCCCTATGCCTTTGTTAAAAAAAACAAGGGTAAATATATATTGCTGTTTATGTTAGTAAAGTAATAAGTAGAGTTTTAATAATATATAGGCTTAATTTTACGTTTTGCTCTAAATAACTATAGCATTGCTTTGGTGTAATATATTTAAGAGGCGCATTTTTATTTAAAGATGGTTTATAAGGGGATATGGCGTTTTAGGGGGCGCTGAGCAATAGACAGAACCGCATAAATATTAAGGCAGCTTTTTCTTTATCTTCTCTGCTTTTTATATAAATAAATATTTTTATTATATATTTTTTATATTACCTAGGTAGCCTTTTAGTTAGTTTTTGCCTTTATAATTTATGTTATTATTTAGACTAATCTAAAGCGATAATTATTTTAAGTTCCAATATAATACGGCATCCCAGCTACACAACTTATTAAAAACCTCTTATAGCTTTTTTTGTGTTAAATTATTATTATTAAAGCATAGCTATCTTTAAGTTTTTATACTATAGCATACCTTCTTAAGCCGTTTAAATTTAAAAGTTCTATTGCTATGCTTTTATACCAGATAAGTCTAATATGCAATAATTAAATAGAAAAACTTAATTTTAGTATAAAAGGCATAAAGGAAACTTAGTTGGCTATTTAGCTTGTCTTTAATAACTGACCAAAATATTAGATTATTGGGCAAAAAGCAGAGAGTCGTAGTCTTAAGGTTTAAAAAAAAGGCCAGCAGCTAAATCTTAAGAGTAAGGTAAAAGTGCTACTAAGAACATATAAGCATAGTAAAAACTTAAGTATCTAAAGCCTGCCTAAGAATTTAAAACTATATATAAAATCTTTTATAGATTATAAATATACTATGTTATAGTTAAAAGGTTAATCTTATCTTAGTAATAAAGTATAATATAAGCATATTTATAAAAAACATAGTAGGTTATATTGCTTATATGTTAAAGGAATCTTTTTGCTATTTATTTAAAGGATTTTAGCTTTATTAAAGCATAAAAATCTATTAAGATTAGTTTTTATTAGCTTATATATTAAATGTGCAAATAGTATATAAAGTAAGTTATTGTAAAGATAAAAGCAGTCCTAGGATAATTAATATTTATTTTGCAATAAGCTTATTAGAAAATAGATATTTACTATTTTTTAAAATAAATTATATTTGATAAAGTTATTAAGCTAAATGCTATTGCATAGCTAAAACTAGCTATTAAATTATATAATAGCTTATAAAAGCCCTATAGTTAAATTTGCATAGGTATAATAAGCATAGGCTAATGTAATAGGTAAATAAGTTTTAAGAGAAAACTTTAATGTAATATTTTTTAATATAACGCATTTCTAGTTAATAGATAAAAGAAGATAAGTTTTAATATAGCTTTTTTTAATCTTTTATAATATTATTAAAGCTTTTATACAACAATTAAGATACTGCTTAGCTTTGTAGCTAAGCTAGAAAAGGCTTTTTTATTGCTAAGGGTATTTTTTAGACAGCTTTATTTTATAAACCAGCTATATATCTTAATAGATAAGCTGCCTAAGGTGCTAATATATTATCTCTTTTAATTCTTTAAAAATGCTGCTATAGTTTTTATTATAATATATATTAAGTTTATGCTATGCTTTAGCGTTTTTAATAAAAGCAGTGGGCATTTAAACAAAAAAGCCTTATAATGTAAGAAATAAAAGATTTCTAAGCTATTGCATATATTAATATTGCAGTTTAAGTATGCAAATAAAGTTTAGCTATTTAGCTAAGGAAGAGTGACTAAGAGAAGCTGTTATCTTTATAGGGGGAAAATTATAAGTAGCCTATAGCAGCGGGTTTTTTTGTTAAGCAACCTTTTTTTAATGCTATAATTTAATATGCCTTTTAAGGTTATTAAAATAAATAAATAGCTTGCTATAAAGATTGCTGTTAGCTAGTTGCTCTTAGCATTAGTGCCACTAGCTATCTATTTTAACAATAATTTATAGCTAAAGTAGGCATAAAGGAAAGAGGCGTATATATATATAATTAACCTATAATTAAAACATAAATATAAACGTAAATGTAAACGTAGACATTTCTATTAAAAGGCATCGCCCTTATTAAAATATATATATTTTTTTTGCAATATATTATAAATAGGCATATAGTTGCTTTATAATCTAATTAAAAGGTTTTCTAAACAATACCAACGTTCTTTTAAATAGCCTTATTGCAAAGCTGCTATATAAAACCCTCGAAGAGAGAAGCCTTAGCTTTAAGATCAAGAACAACGAGCCATTGTCCCCTCGTTCCTTATAAGACCCTCCTAAGACACCTTATAAGACACTTTCCTAAGACTTAAAAAACCGGGAATTAGGTGCGAAATTATCAGAATAGGTGGCGCTCCCGCTCGAGGGCAGTCCCCTCCGTGACAATCCCCTCCCCCCTTCAGCCCCGCCTTTCGGTGTAGGGGAATGGGCAACCGTCCTAATCCTTCATCGTGCACCCTGCCACGCCCCTTCTCACCAGGGCAGCATTCGTTCTGCTCGCCCAAGAGTATAGTCACCTTGATGGACTCCGAAGAGTCCGAGGCCCGGTCATGGTTGACGGTGTATCAGCGGATGTCATTGGCCTTTAGCCGAATGTCGACGCTGTACTTGCCAAATTAGACAAGGTTTTCATCGGAGTCGGGCCTTTGTCAGAACACTGCCCACACACCTGGGCGGTTGGATGGAAACGGAGGGTAGATCCATAGCAGGTCAATACAGCTTTAATCACACACAAGTCCCGTGATTTTCACAGCTGAAGCTCGCGATGGGCGTATGTCTAGACATATTATTGGGGAAGCAAATGTCAAAGTCCATGTGATGTATATGCAGCGTAGCGGTACCCGTTGTTCCCTTGGTAGCGACGTTGTCTGTGGCCCACTGAGTTGAATTTACAAAGGTTACAATGCAAAGCTCGATTCTGGCTATGGTTACTAGAGACCTCCCCGGGTACTAACTTTTGAGGTACGAAGTAAGGGTCCTCTCAGGCACTTTAGCCAGCAAGCCAGATATCTAAACCTGTATCCGACCATTCTCGCGCGGCGACTTTAATGATGGGTTCCGTTAACCTGTTGCGGACCTGGGTCTCGTTCCCCGTTTGCATCCATCCACCTCCTCGCCGTCATTCCTTCTGCTATCGCGCGCTTCATCTCTTCGCTCCCCATCGTGTTTGCATAATGTTCAGCACTTCCAAGATCTCCTCCCGCTGTCGGATCTGCTCCGTGGCCCAACAACCACCTCACCCTTCCCACTGCCCCCACCCTCACCGCAGAGATGAGAGGGTTTGAGAGCCCCGCATCCGATAACACCGCTTCCTGGTTTACATCCGCTCCGCGCTCCACCAACAGCGCCATCACCGGTATTCTGCTCTCGTCGAAGTCTCTCAGCATTGTACCATCCTGCTGTAGGTCTGCCCCGATAATGTACGCCGCGGCGGCACGATGCAGTGGGAAGCCATTTCGGATCTCCGCGCCAGCATCCAAGAGCATCCGTACTGCCTGAACATCGGCCGTGCCCGCGGCAATCTCGAGAGCCTGGCACCAGTCCACCTCAGGCTCGCTAAAACGGTTGGGATTGTCGCGCTGCTGGCCGAGGTTGGGGTTGGCGCCGTGGGCGAGGAACCAGGCGAGCAGGTGCCGATTCAAGACGACATGAGGGAGCAGCATGGCGCCGTAGTACATTGGATTGTTGGGCGTCCAGCCGTAGTCGGTGAGGAGATCCAAGAGAGGAAGTTGCTGGTCTGGAGGCGCTAAGGTAAGGACATCCCATGCGGTTCCCCGTGAAATACGGAGACCAGCAGAGAGGAGGTAGCGGGCAGTCTCGACGTTTCCTGCGCTGATCGCGAGGTTGAAACCATGAAGAAGAAACCTCTGAGTGGGGCCTTCGTTTGAGACGACGGCCTCGACCAAGTACACCGGGCCATTTCGACAAGCGGATTCAAAGGGTACAAAAGAGGCAGGCTTTTGGCCAACGAAGCCCAAGTCAGATGGATGTTGAAACGGGACATCATAATATGATGAGCCCGAGCACTGCGTCCAGGGCTGAAACACAGAGTTGACGCATTGCCACGGCGTCAATTGCTGCTGTTCTTCATGTTGCTGGCCAACCAGATCGTCAAATAGTCGTTGGCGTTCATTCACCTGCAGATGCCGAAGCAGCTGTTGATGCGAGTTGCAATCGGCCATGAAATTGAATTTGGATTGACCGCCCTGGAGGAAACTGTCCGCACGGCGATGGTGTTGACCTTGACGTTGTAGGAGGAAGAAAGCCTCCCCCAGTGCTCGCCAGTTGCTGCCTTGTCCTTTTGTTTACCCGAAGTGCCATCCATCGCACCTGCCCGACAAACGCATGAGATGCTGAGGAAAGTATGAATTGGATTTTGTTCGAGCGGTAAACAGATGAAGGAGCGCCCGCGATCATTGCAGCAGCTTGAGCACATCCAAGACCCACACATGTTCCAAGGTTGGCTGGCAGACTGCCACTGCTGACCACATGCGGAGACGCAGGCGCTAGCTATATGGCTTTCACATCTGGCCATGTCTATCTTCGACTGTCGACTCCTGGTCCTTCAGCTCTGCTCTGCAAGGGGCGCCGGAAGTCATGCGTCATCACAGGCGGAGGAAGGTCAAAAATATTGAACGCAAGGCTGAGCAAGGCTGCCCAGCAATCCAAGTACATATGTAAGTACCTAGGTACCTAGGTAGTGACAACGACAGGGATCAAGCAGGACTCTGTAAGTGAGAGCCGGCGCGACCAGCTTTCCCGAGGTCAGCCTCATGCACAAGTACAAGGCAGTCTCTAACGAGGATCATCGGTCCCGCACCAGCTGAACCCATTCTGGCGAAGCCCACAAAGTCTGGAAGCAGTGTTGTTCCCTTCCTTGCTTGGTCCACTCCAAGTCTATGATCCCCGCCGTGTTTGCGACAACCAGAACCCGTTGCAAATTGGGCATTCTGCCAAGGCCTGGGGTACAGGAACATGCTGGCCCCCGGAGCGAGCAAGATGTCTCTCAACCACGACCGAGGCTAGAGGGTTGGTTTGTAGGCTTTCCGTCTAGTCATGGTCGATCACATACACCCTGTGTGAACCAACCGACAAGATTGCCTTGGTTGAACTCAAAATGTAAACCGAGAGTCGTTGCGAGTAAGGCCCGGTCTCTATACGGTCCTAAGTCTTCCTTTGCCCTTTCTTGCCTCGCCGACGACGATGTGAGCGTCCGCCTGTCTTCCTCGGCAACTGTTGACATGCCATGCTTCCTTCCGCAGGGCTCACTCCTTTCTTGAGAGCCCGAACGAGCTTTTGAAGCGTCACCTTCTCGTCCCTCTCGAGAGCGAGCTCCAGGGAAGCCGTGTAGAGCAGCTGATCGTCGACAGTAGCACAGACCCACTGCACTACGCTGTGGTAATCACTGGCCTGCGCTGATATAAATTCGAGCTTCTTCTCGCAGCCGGATTCACCATCGTCGAGTTTGAGATGCTGTGGAGGGGAGGGGGCCGGTTCCCCTGCTCCTGAGGACGTACTGCACGACTCCTCCCAATCCTTCCGCTCTTGCTCGTATGCAGCGGCAATCGTAGCATTCCGTTGCTCGAGGTATTCTTCAATCGTAGGAGGTGTTTCCCGCAAAGCGAGAGGATCGATTTGATCCGGAGCTTCAGGGTTGACGTACTTCCAGAGACCGTACATATGTACGTTGTACAGTGCATCTGCAGTGTAACGTACCACGCCGTGAAGCTCTCTCTGCCATGAAGCAGGATTGTGCCTCTGGGAATAGTAGTGTCGCTTAAGTGAATCATCGTCAGAGCCGGAAACGGCGAAAAGAAGCACGCGGATACGAGTTGCCTGCCCTTGTCGTGAAAACTCGAATCAAGGGCTTATAAGTGTGACGAGCAGGATCAGGCGTTGATGAGACAAAACGGGGTATCACGTTTGCTTGCTTGTATGAAAAGGAACCAAAAGGGGAAGAGAGAAATCAAAAGCAAAGTTTTAGTGAACAGTGATTACCTAGGTAGTAGTGCAAAGCGCATGCTCGCACCAAGAGTCTAAGAGATCAGTTCGTTGTTCGGGCCGACTTGGGCGGTAATGGCTCCAGGTTCCAGCCCTGGCACCGGCAGACCTACGGGATCACAAAGACTGGATATGTACCTAGGTCTCGGGACGTGTTTCGAGCAGCTGCATTGCGGTGGTGGTAATAATAGTGATTATTGATATCTGAGCAAACGGCCTCAACACGGCCTCATCATCTGTTGGCAGTGGGGTATATAAAGACATCGCAAAGCATCAACGTCGTGCACATTCCAGAAACCCATCCCAATTCCGAACAGCAAGCAAGCCAGTGCAGAGGTCCCTATACAACTCGACCAACGCCGAAACACAATGCAGTGGAATCAACAAAACACGTGTCAGACTGGGCGCAACGTAAACAAACAATTACAAGCCGAAGGAGCAAAGTGATCACAACCGACGCTCATCCCAAGTGACGACCGAAAATCGGACGCAGAGTGGGTATCATCAACGCGAAAAGCAACCGTCTTAAAACCATCCACCACCTTCGAGGAAAAGGAAGCACAAGAACGCCGGAGATGCAAGTAATAACCATAGGCCCGATTTCACACAGGGCGAGTCTGCCGAACCATATCAAGGGCTCAGAGACTCATGGTCAGCCACTCCCACTCCTGCGGACCCGTGCCCGCACCGCCAGGCGCCATCGTCATCCCAGGCTGGCCGGCAGACATGCCGGTCATCATACCTGGGCCAGTCATCGGCCGCTGCGTCATGCCAAATCCATTGGCCAGACCAAGGTTGGCCGAGTTCGACATGCCGCCAAAGCCACTGCTGGAACCCACCGAGCGGGCTGCCTCGTTCGAATCCGTCGAGTTCTCCGGACTGTCTATGTCCATACCGTCACCGCCCGCACTCTTGCTGTGTCTGCGCTGTCGCTTGGCGGAGATCGCGATACTTCGCGGCAGGGAGGCCGCACCCGGCCCAGGTGTAGACTTCGGAGGTGCTGCGGCGATGGGCACTACACCCTTCCCGCCTACTGCAGTTGCACCTTGGAAGCTGGTCGGGCTGCTGCCGGCGGTGTTTCCACCAGAGGCAGCGCCACTAGCTGGAGACTCGCCAGCGTTCACGCTCGCGGCACGGGTCGTAGCTGGGGGTGTCGTAGCTTGGGATAGGGCAGTGGCGGAGGATGAAATGTTCAGCGTCGAGTTCTTACGGGTGTTCACGCCCGAGGATGCGCCCGAGGCATTGATGCTGGCATTTTTCTTGCCTGATCGTGTGCTCGTTCCTCCGACAGGACCACTGTTTCCAGAGCCACGATTTCGCTTCTTGATCACATCAGTCTTCAAGCTCAAGGGTCGAACAACGCCGTGCAGCTTCAAAAACAGGCCACAAGCGTTGCAGAGGGGTTGGCCCTCGGGATTGCGGCGCCAGAGGGGCGTGGTCTGCGTAAAGCAGTTGGTGCAAGTAGTTGGAGCGGATCCGTCGCCGGAACCACTGCCGGCGCCCTGCAAATTCGTCGTTGAACCATGCTTCGATCCAAGCGGCGAAGAAGGGCGGCTGGGGTTGACCGAGGAAAACCCAGAGGCGTGGCTGGCCCCGTCCGCTGGTGGAGAGCTTGGATTGGATTGAGCCATGCGGTCGAATCGGTTGACTGCGGGAGTTGACGCTGTTCGCGGCACCTTCTGGCGCCTGTCTCCGCCCTGGCGAAATGATTGACTGCGACCGAGATTGCCGCCGTCCCAATCTCCATTGGTATCCACATAGTCTGTAGTCGTCCCGCCGATAGTGACCCGCTTGGCAGCAGGCGGTCCACCTGGATAACGAGCAGCCTGAGTGCTGAATTGACCAGGCAAGGATGCGTCCCACTGCAACGCACTATTGTGTGTCGGCAAACCATCAGCATCAAACTCCGTGGGTGAGAAATCTTGTGGCATGGTCATATTGCGATCAGCGAAAGCACCACCTTCCTCGTCACCATCGTCCGAGTCAGCGCCAAGACTGAACATGCCATTGCTGTCCGGCATCATGCTCACGCCCGGGGACCTGACTGCTTGGTCAGAGAAAATTTGGTTGGGATCGATGTGGCCAAAATTGCTAGAAGCAAAGGTGGGATTGGCGTCTGCACTTGTTGTAGTTGGGAACATAGTATTGCCGGCGTTGTGATTGTACATGAACTGATTAGGCAACGAGTTTGCCATATTGTTCTGGGCGGGGCGGAAGGGATGGGGTCGCTGGTTTCGCACGTCCATGGAACCGAAGTAGAACGGCTCAGACTCGTTCAGAGGGTGAGGTGTAGAGACGGCGGACTGGTAAGCCGAGCCAGGGGGGGAATAATATTCTGTGTTCTGCAGGGCGGACGAAGGAAGAGAGTGGTTGTTGTACATGGAGAATGGGCCATGGTGAGCCATGGGAGAGGTTCCTGGGGAGAAGGTGAAGTGCTGCTGGAAGGGGCCGGCCGATGTGATGATTGGGTCGCTCTCCATTTGGAAGGTATCCAACGGGAAGGGAACGCCAGGGTGGTTGTGAGGGTGACCAGAGCCAGATGCGTTGTTGTGGTCCAGCGTGTATTCATGGACATCCAGATCACCGTCGCCCGCGATGCCAGAAACATGGGGTGAGAAATCAGCAGGACGCTTTCGAGTCTGCACACCGAGTCAGCGATAACCCAGCTGAACGTCCGTTTCACGGCGGATAGGCCAAATACAGGAGCTTCATCCCGAGCCCGTCCATGATGTCTACAAAGAATCGACTTACCCGTCTCTCATCAATGCTTGTCTTCCGATGGTGTCGAGTTACGTAGCCGAACTCATGGTGTGCGTTGGGTGCATGAGCGGGAACGGGTACAGACTGAGGAACAAAATGCGGCAACGAAGTCTGGCGGTGCTTAATAGGAATGGCACTAATATGCGTTCGCAGCGGCTTCTCACCGCGCTGCTTTGTGATGTCCGGAGAGGGGCTGGCAGTAAGTCCCGCAGGCGGAGCCATGTTCTCAGCAACAATGAATTCGTCCAGATTCATGGGTTCGGAGGTTGAGATATTGTGTTCCGACGACTTGCGCAACTGTTGGGCGATGCCGCTTGGAGCATTATGCGCAGACCCTCCGAGTCTTTAGGCAGTAGCAGTAAGTTAGCATATTGTCGCACTGAACCCCGAACAAGTCATCACTCTGCGCCGAGCAGCGTGCCCGATGTGCGTACCTGGCTGATTCTCCGGCCCTTTGACCTTGCTCTTTCAGATTCGTGTGCATCATACGCCATGTAAGATTCTCCATGCGCTCACGATTGGGCAGACTCTGCTTCGTCTTTGCGAAGAAGCGCCAGACCTGCGTCGCGAGGGGATCTTCCTTGGCCATGTCCTCCGGGCTGGCGCTCATGCCAGCCAGGCCATCATGGAAATCACGGAACGCATCCGTCTTGGACAGTGTGCCCTCCGCAGCGACAAGTCTGTCGGAAAGATCGAAACGAAGCTGCTTCAGAGTATCGCGCAGCCCTGCGGCCCGTTTGGCATCGCTAGCATTGCCTTTGGTGGCGGTGGAGGCGGGGGCGGTACCGTCATTCTTGCTGCTGACGGTGGTATCGTCCGAGTGCATCGCTTCGGCACCGTCGTCGGCGGAGTCGTGAGGCCTTCTTGGAAAACGCCAGTCGTGCTCTGTTATGGTAGGATTCGAAGGACTCGACATCGAAATGGCAGCCATTGTCGCACAAACGAGTCAAGTCGTCTTAGGCTTCGAGTCCTCTGGAAAAGGTTGGGATGGTGGGAGAGAAGAAAGCGGGAGGAAGGCGGCCGAGATGGGGGGAAACGGTAGACTTGTACCAGCTTGACTCTGACTGGGCGAGTCCTCTTCCCCACGCTCGGCTGGGAGCGCAGGCTTGGTTCGGTCGCTCTCTTCGCACCCGTATTTGCACTAGCCCAGCGCACAAGCCGAGCAGCGGTCACCCCAAATCCGACAACCTGGATTTGTCTCCGCCTGTCCACTTGAACGAGCCAACCAACCGAGACCGGTAATGCAGTCGTGGGGGGGACCTGGAGAAGAACAGAAAACACGACTCGAGTAAGTCATGAGTCGTCATTGAGTGCGGATCGCAGCGAGAAAACGCCTGTACAAATACTTCGCATGAGCCTTCCACTTCTTTGCGGAGGCTGCATCTTTGAACGTTTCCTATTACAACTTCCGATAGACAAACACTTGTTATGCCTGTGGCTGATACGCATGCACGCTGCAACTGTGGAAACCGCCGTTCGTGCCACCCAGCTTGCGAAAGCGGTGGTCGTTGTGTTTGTGGAGGTTTTTCGGAGTGACTGATGAAGCAGTCTCTCCACTTTCTAGCCTCTTGCATCTCGCTCTGCTACTCTGATCCCAGCATGTCCACTGTCTTGCAGGCGGCGGAGCCTTTCTCTCGGTCTAAAACGCATCAGCAAAGGACTTAGGGTGGGACCCTTCCTGCGCAGTGGATCTCTTGCATGCGAAAGTGGGCAACCCACTTGCGATGCACAAGCAAAGCACGACTGAGGACGAGCGAGGTCCTCAACCCTGCGGCTGGCTGGCTGGCTGGCTGGCTGGCTTGCTGGAGTTGGACCCTGCGCGCAAAGAATTGTCGCAGATTTTGGTGGTAAATCGTCGGCAGCAGAGGCGCACTAATGCTACCGTCCCCTGCTTCGGCCTTGGGCCATTTGCGTCGTCAGGGCCGCGAGGCTTTCCACTCAAGACGCATGTCGCGACGATCCGATCCTGCGACTCAACTTCGGGTACTGGGCAGCTGGATCATCTTGTTGATCTCGCAGGCCGGAAACCCGCAACGACTGGTAAATCGAAATGATTGCATTGGATGTCTCTCGTGCACGAGACGCCCGCTCTGCTCTCATCCGAGCCCCGGGAAGGCGTAGTGCAGCCGTCGCTCCCCTGTTCGGTGACGCACTTTGGGCATTCGATGCCGCTTCCAGTGCAACTAAATGCGCCTATAGTTTTCCCGGAAACTCTCGTGAACGGGTTGCACTTTAGCCATCCGAATTCGTTCAGATATTTGCTCGGCGCCGCTAGTGTCTGCATAATAAAGCATGTTCCTTGTCCTTAATGCCATCGTAAGTTCTCCTTTTCTTATTTTGGTGTGCTGCACTGTTGCTTCAAGTAGCCGCAGCACATGACAGATGTGCTAATTTCAGGGCACGGCGAAATCTCACGAGCATGATCAGGGGCTCTCATGTATGCGAAACCTGCGGTGGGCATCAGGTTGCAGCGTTTTGGCTCTCGACCATGGCTTTTGGATCCTGGACGACTTCAGTGCGGACACTAGAGTTTATCACCAGATGCAAAGCGACGGCGCAGGCATACCAGCAGAGATATGCAGGCGTTAGCTCGTGTGCAGGATGGTGTTATGGCACTGTAGTGAAAGACTGGTGTCTGTTGGGTGAGCAGGCTGGCTGGATGCTTCGTAGATTGTTCGCGCTCCGCTTGACAATGCTGACAGGGTGGGTAGCGTGGGGTTTTGCTGCTGCGAGCACGGATGGAGCATTGAAGACGGGCAGGGACTGCAGTCGAGTGGCGCGAGTGGGTAGTGATCGGCCAGGGTGGCTTGCCGTACTGTAGCGTCGTAGGGGTCCACCACGCGTTCAACGGAATCGATTGGAACGATTGGGACTGGCTGGCCGGCCGGCCGACTTGCACGCTTGGTGCTCCGTACCGGCTAGCTCTCGGCAAGGCGAAGCTGCTGAACCCATCGGCTCGACAGGCGCAGATCGAAACCCACCGCCCAAGGTGACAATGCCCACCCATCTGTAGCTTTTGGTGTCGGTCGACCGGCCATGATGGGTTCTACTGCGTCCAGGCTTGCTGAGCACAGACGGCCGTCAGTGACGGTTAGCCTTGGCACGATGGTTGCGACCCTGGCTTGCCAGCCTGCCTGTCGTGCCTGGGGAGGAATCATGAAACTGCTACCATGGCAATAGGCTATGTGGAGCCGCCCCAAATACCCCAGCCTGAAAACGGGCAGAACTGCTGGGACTAAACTGGGACGAGACGATGGTCTTGTTCAATTCTACTTCAGTCCCGAGTTCCTCCGCTTTTACTTGCAAGGCCGCCTCTACTAGCGCCTTGGACTTCTGGCCAACGAATTGTGGTTAATAAGATGACGAGGATTGGCCGTACTGGGCGTTCCCTCTGCACCGTCGACAACGGAATCTGGCCGCCTCGCAATAGCAGTGCCGGGCGGGAGCAGCGGCTCGAACACTAGGAGCCGCCATCGACCCAGGTATGAAACTGTACCTCTGTAGCTGGACAGAAGTTGGGCGGGCGAGGATCTCACGTCAGGCTTGGATGCACGCACGGAAGGCGGAAGGCGGAAAGTAAAAGGCATCGGATGTGCATCAAGAGCCAGCCCACTGGTACCAGAGTGATGGGTCAGCATTGCAAAAGCAGCCACTGTACTTCGTAGGTAGAAGAACAAAGGGCTGGCCACGGACTGCCTGAGAAAGCATGCCGCAATGTCGAGGCGGCTCGAGGGGCAGCGGGCAGCGGGAGCACGTCCTACATCGGAGGCGGTCCCGGCACCATAAGGGGGTTCTCGTCCCGTCAGCTGTCCAACTGTTGCATACACGATGCATACTGTAGGCGCATGGGCGTGGACATGCAGGAGACGGGCGAAGGCGAAGGGAAGGCGAAGATGAGACGAGACGGGAATGCCAGGCAATACCAGGGACAAGGCTGTTGGTGGAGGGGCGGTGGAAGAATACCTGGGTACTGGGTAATTGTCGCCGGCTTGTGCGGTAGCAGGGTAGACAAGCGACAGCCGCTTGCCTCATCGTGAATGTCTCCGAATGCAATCTTCATCTTCATCTCTCCACTGAAGCCTGCGTCGTCGATCCTGATCGCCGTGTTGGCCTCCTGCTGACGCCCTATTGCCTGCTCGAGAGGAGGTGGGGCGGGTCTCGACCGCCTGGCCCGTCTGCCCATCTAGCTTTCACGCAGCAAGATGATGTGATGCTCGTTATGTGAGGTTCTTGGATGTGGAACACTGTCACTGCGTGCTGGACAGTGCGGGAGTTGAGGACTGTGTATTGCTCGTGCCTGCCGCTGTGTTCCTGCCCTGGCGGATCAAATCGTCCGTGCTTGATCCATCATCGTCTTCGTCATCTGGGGAAGGCGCAAGTGGCACACTGCTGTGCCCTGCCCTGTGCCCTGCCCTGCCCTGCCAGCATGCCAGTAAGTGTCTCTGCACGGCAAGTACCCGGGCGACCCCACTCTTCCCTGACCCAGCGATCTCGAACAAGACCTTCCTGAAGTCCAGGGTCCAACATCGACTACCAAGTAGGTACTGCCTACCTGGGCAGTCTCGAAACCGTGTCTCCTCCTCTCGCAGTACCAGAGTTGGAGCCAATAGACGCTGCCAGACAACCAAACTTTTCCTCTTCTCGTGTCCTATTTCTGCTCCGTTGGTGTCTTGATATTCTTCACGCCTGTCTCTCTCCCTTTATCCATCTTTATCACGCCGCGTCACATGCAACCAACAGCCTCAGGGTAACGATTCAATTACACAGCACTTGGACAACAACAATCGACAAATGTGGACTCGGGACTCTGGCGACGCACCAAAGAGGTGTCAGACGTCCTAACGCTCTGGCCAAGATCAATTCACACGCCAATGCGACGTCCAAATCCTGGCTGCACGATCTGCTCGTCACGCTCGCAGGCTCGTCAAGCATGCTTTACGGTAGCACCATCTGTTCACCAACCTTGGTCCACTAAATCCCCACACCCAGACCTACCCACGCCCACGCCTACGCCCACGATCACACCCACCACGAACAGGACAAGGCCCTCCCTAGGTACTTTCATGACCCAAGCCTGGTCTCGAGCAGGGCTCGTGGTTGTCGTTTGAGGTACGCCATTGGCCCGGTCCTACCAGGGTGCTAACAACCCCCACGAAACCGGACGTGATCTTGGGGGGCATCTCACCCGTCCTCATCAATTCCACGCTCTGGGCGTCTCCTGACGAGCTCCAGACGTTGGCTTCAAGCGCTCGGAAAGCTTCGGCCAGGACCAAGCACCTGACTGATGAGAGTCAAGACGCAAGCCGCCAGAGCCCAGAACGATTTCCTATTTACAACGGCATCGCCGCCTGACGTCTGCTGGTACGATTCACTTTCGCCCAACATGTGAGAAATTGAATGGGGCAACGAGGCCGTTCCGAATCCACCCGTCAGCGAAGTCCCTCCGGCGTATTCCTGGTGTGTAGCGGGTATTTCTACTGGCATCTTCCCAGCTCCAGGCCTCAGTTGTCAGGGTTATTGAGATATCAGAGGACCCTAGGAAGAGCACCGGATCTTGATTGGTCAATGGCTGCTCAAATTCAACGGTCACGATCCCGGCCATGAATCGTCACCCCCGCCGAATCTGGCTAAATTCGTTATTCCTAGGATTGGAGCCCTCACCAATCTATGCTATTGTGCGGTGCGCAGTATCAGCTCACCTTGAGCCCGGCGACGCCTGAACTGTGTAGAATGCTTGAGATGCGTAGCAACTATGGCAATTGAAGCCTCTCAGATGGGGCCCGGGAGTGTGGATGATCGCGCGACAAATCGGCAGCGAAAAATAGGGCCACGCTACAGAATAGCCACGACTCGTCTACCCTTCAGCAAAAGGCTTGTGCGCAACAAGCATGTGAAATCCAAGCGTCCTCGGTGCATTTTGCAAGGCTCACGCGTGCACACAAGGCAAACGCTATTTTCAGCTCCACACGATCGGGCTCCTCGATGCAACCAAATAACTTGAGCCGGCCCAAGCTTTCAGGAACCACTTAACTGGGTTCTGATCGACTTGGTCTTACAAAATAAAAACGGATCTTTCGTTGACAGTGCCGCAGCCCAACTCGATGCCTCGCTGAACGACCAGCGACCTTCCACGGCTCCTGCAACCTCGGCGAAGAATTTGACCTCGTTCTCCGTCAGTGTCGATCCTGCTCCTCGACTCTCAGCTGCAAGGCATCCCTTTCCTTCACAAAGCCTTGAAGTCGGGTTTGAACACCATGGCTACAGGCGTGAACACGGATCATCCTAGTATCCGATCGTTCATCCCCCAGACTCACAGATGGCCCCGTCTTCAAGCGCTGACGAGGCTCGCAACCACCGACAATGTCCGTCCGATGCAGGCCCACTTGTCAGGACAAGGGAATTTGTGTAAGTCCTTCACCACGCAGGGTCGCAACGGAGGAGACACGTTTCTCCGTGCAAAGACCGACTTTTGTGACCAAGCAGAATTGGTTCAGCCGCCACTCCACAGCATCGGTCCGACTATCAAAGACAATAGGCGGGAACTTGTAAAGGCGTTCTTACGATGCTCGTCCACGGCTTTGATTGGTCTTCGGCTGCATTTCAGATCTTGCTCTCGCCAGCACTAGCGAAAAGTTACTCGGAACTCCTCCACGCAGGGACACGAACAGAGCTCCATAATCGGGCCGCACCCTGCCTAACAGAACAGCATGAGAAAGGCACAAGCAGAAAGTTTTTGTGGAGTTCCGCGCTGCACCCGCAACGTCGCATGCAGCCGGAGGTGACGCCGAGCTGCTCGTGCGCAGTGATCAGCTCAAATGCTAGCAAAGTATCATGTGTGTTTTTGTTCTTCGGTCGCACTCGCTCGAGAAGCCCATGGCCAAAGGATATCAATGCGCGGGGCTCCCTGTACGTTGTGGTTCAGCCGGAAGGGCAGCATGGCAGCACGCAAGCCTTGTTGAGTGCGGAAGTTTCAGGTTCCAAGTGACGACAGCCCGCTTCACGTCAAATGGTCGTGTGTCACATTCGCATGTGAAGATGTTAGTATGTACTTGCTAACGGTTGTTGCGGCTGCTCATGAGAGCTTCCAGAAGGCGACGCTGGGTCTGGGCCTAGACCTTTGTTCGAGCCGCACCGCACAGCCCCGTAGCGGCTCTAACAACCCCATCTACTTTGTACAGACCTAATTGTGGGCGACATGTGCAATCATTCTTGAACAGTGGCCTGTCGGCCTTTTTGCGGCTAGAGCTCACGTCCCAAGAGCCCGTTTCTGCCATGCGATCGGAACAAGGCACTCCCTGCCACGAGGGCTTCCCGTCGTCGACGGACGGCGGTGAAAGACGGGCTGGCCGAGCAGGCTGGCAGATTGATCTTGGAGACCTGGGACAGCCGCCGGTGGCGCCTTGTTCTCCCATCTCTGACAATTGGTACACTTAAGAGTAGTCCTTCGGTCCGACGCTCGCCGGATCTATTGTGGTGGTTGTGATGCGGCCGGCCAAATTTGCTGCCACCCTGCAAAGAAAAGGGCTGGGGTCGGCGTGCCGGCCCGGCGTGAGCAGATTAGCCGACATCCCAGGGCTTTTCTGGAACGGCATCCCGAGGAAACCGCTCTGGCGGTACTTATTATGGCCGCAATGTATCTGGAGCATTTGGTGAACCTGCCCCACTATTGTGAGGCGGCTCAAACCAAGCGGGAACAAAGTTCAATGGTTGCAAGAAGCGTTCTTTCCCCTATACAACAGCAATTTTTTCCTTTCCCACTGCCGTAACGCAGAAAGACGACAGGTCATCAGACGAGGACTTACCGAAAAGCCTGGCACAGAGTTTCTCATTATTACCCTGGCAGGCATTCCCCCACGTCCCACTTTCACGAGACCGTCCGGGCACACGAGACATGGCCAAGACGAGCAATTGTCCGAAATCATCTACTGATGATCGCAGGAGCGCGGGAGGTGGGGGTCCAAGACCAATGGACGTCTAGCGTCGGCGTGGGGGTTGCAATGTGGGATGTGCAAGAAGGAGGGCAACACCCCTCCCCCTCCCCTCCATTTTTCCCCCCATTATGGCCCGCGGCACAAGGGGGTCCCTCGCCGGACCCTCCGCCCCAGATGAGAAGGTTGGTGATGATGTCGATTGCGACGCGGGTCCCCCCTGGCCCAAATCTCGAGGAGGGCGGGATTGGGGGGAAAAGCTTCGCTACGCGAGCCTTTTTGTCGTTTCATCGACTTGCACTGGCGTGGGCCTTGTTTTATGGCTTGGGCAGGCAGGCAGCTGGCAGCGCCGGTAACGAAATTCGGTGTTGCGCGGGAAGTGTTCGTTCGTCCTCGGTACCTTATTAGTATCGCATTTCCCTTGCTCTTACTTGCTTCTGTCCTGGTCGACGCCCGCCGGCAATCCTTCCAGTGCACCATATTCAGCCGCTGGTCGTGTTGTCGCGCCACCGGCGACAGGAACGGCCATCTCCCGACGCTATCCGAATGCGTGGGGCCGTCTTGTTCACTTCATGACCTTCGTCATAGTTCGTGGTGGTTGTAATTCGTCGTGGGGTCGCCAACGCCCCTTTCAGGCTGTCAGGCCAGTAGTTGCTGGCTGATTGGCAAGCAAGCGGCTCGGGTTCGATCGCGATTCTTCGGTTGTCCGTCGCGCTTTCGGTGTGCTGACGGCAGGTTGGGCTCACGACCCGCTCTCTTTCGTGTGCAGGGGCCGCATCACAGCTGTGGGCGTCCACTTCGGAGAAAGCAGTTATGAACTCTTCCAAGTCATCAATCCAAACATCCCAAAGCAGGGGGCCTGGAGGATGCGGGCTGCTCTTTATATGCACGTCGAACTCTCGGCACGCCGCTGCAGCCGGGCCCCCAGCCAATTCAACCCCAGAGTTTTTCCTTCCTTATCTCTGGGGAAAAAAAGCATGAGAGCCTCCTGTCTTGCTCCACAGACAGGCCAGTCAGAACAACCCGATGCTGATCTGGCAGGTGATCGTTCTGTCCTGCAATACGCCGGTCGGGCGGGACACACAATTTGCACAATCTTGATAAACAAGGGCCCTGCAACCTGAACAAAAAGCACGAAAGATGTGATACGAGGTGTTGGTTCTGCGGCCGGGGCCCTATCAGAAACAAGGACTGTGATCCCAGGATGGACGCAGGCGAGTCGTTGTTGCCAGAGCCTACCCCCCAACCCTTCTATAGCAGCACACGGCCAACTTCCCATTCCTCACAAGCTGGTATCGATGCTGCGACATTTTTGACCCGATAATCTTTTTAGAACGTCTGCTACTAGACTCTAGTGCTAGATAAACCTCTCAAACAGTGCCACCTTCTGGATCGAGGACGAAGAGGAACGTTTCAGTCCATTATCTGGGGCAGTCCTGCTGCTTTGGGCCAAGACTCCCCAGTGAGGCTCAACTGATGATTTGTGCTTGGGATCAGACCGCACTGAATCGCCGTCTTGCCGGGGACTTCTTTTTCTCTTATATCTGGCGGTTTGTCAGATCTGCCGCAGCCAGCCAAGGCTGGGCCCAACGGCACGGTATCTGTCTGTCGTGGCCGGGGTGGTATTACCCTATGTACCCTTCAGCTTGCACAAGTAGCACATATCTGCGCAGTTACGCAGGCATGGTCTGGGGACAAATCTTGCCTTATCTCTGCTGTCATCTCCCCCAGACGCGCGAAGATCGTGTCATCCTGGGGGAACGTTTGGACACTTGTCAGACCTGCAGCAGGAGCCGCGATAAGGCTGACCTGAAGGGACCACAATCTGCCAACGCAGCTGGACCCAAGGAAGACCGATAAAAAGGGCGTCGGCAGCCAGCCCATCGCCAGGGAATCTGTGATACTCTTCTCACTCCACCTCAGCAGAAGCACTGTGCCGGGTCGCCGATGGTGACACCTCCATGTATCAGGCCAAGTGGCTGCTGCTGCTGCTTGCCGCCGCTGCTTGTTATCTCGAGAGCGCAGGTCGCGTGATGTCGTTATCACCTACACGGATGGCGAATCGATATCCTGTGCCACGGAGCTGGTGAGATGATCAAATAAGACATCCTGTTGCCCTCATTCTCTTATCCTTCCTTCCCCCGAGTTTCTTTCGTGTTGTTGTCCCGTCGAGAGTAATGCAGTGCATACTCCGTGCCTCCACCATCGCACCTTCGTGCCGGGTCCATGTTGAGATGGATCCTCTGGCCTGATTCGAGTCGAGATTTGGTCTGTCTTGGGGGACACACCCAACCAAGATCTTGAGAATGGCCTACGCTCCTTGCGACGCGGGCCCTTTGTCCGTTCGAGCCTCGCCGGCGCGCCTTTGTCCCGTGCCGGCATACGACCCACTCCTGGGACGAAAGACTGCACATGGACGAACGGGAGAGCACGATGGCGACTCCCAAAGACACCGAGGAGAGAGAAAGCTGCCACTACCCCTGAAGACGACGGCACGCGAGACATGCTCTGGAACGCGAGAAAACACACGCCGAGCCTCGGCTTCTGGCCGCTGGCCGTGGCTGCACTCTGTGACGATGGGACGAGGTTCGGTGGTACAAGCACAATGACCACCACGTCTACGCGAACCGTTACCGTGACCGTGTCCGGAGCCGCAACCGCCCGTCCCGCACTGGAGGTGGGAACGGGGCACAGGACAGACGTACTCGTTTCAGGGGTGCTTTTGGGCCGGTAGACGCTGAGCTGATCCCATCGCTGGCCTTCACCACCGGTCCGGACAAAATGTCACTCTCGTCATGCGTCAAGCTGTGTGCTTCGTCGGCCGTTGGGGGCTCGAATGAGACATTCCCTTACGTTGGCGTTGCTACTGGGGAGTATGTCAGCCCTACTCTGTCTACACGGATAATCGTCCCAACGAGGTTGTCCGTCCCAGGTTTAGGTCATCCCACTGGAGGGTTGTCCCACAGAGGCTCCTGCCGCAGGAGGCTACTCCTCCACTGCAAGGGTTGGCTGTTATGACTTACCATCTTTTCCTTTTGCAGGTCCTGCTACTGCGGCACGAAATTCAACACCATTGCCGCTCGCTCAGCTTATGCAAACAATTGTACAAAGCCCTGCAAAGGCGATCCCACCGAAGCTTGCGGTGGCAACTCATTTATGGCACTCTACAAGCTGGTCTCGGCCAACAGCACCATAACGAAATCGAAAAACCCCGGGCCCTTCCCGAGCGAAAATGGCGGCGGCGGCGGCGGCAGAACATCGCGGGCGACCGCCACAACAGGCATCGCCGTGGGCAGCATCTCGGGCTTCGGACTGCTGCTGTTCCTCATCTTCATGGGCGTCCGGTGGTGCAACCGACGGCGGGCAGCCGCCACGGTACCACAAGTGACGATCGACGCGAACACGACAATGGAAGACATAGTGGGCGCCGAGAAGGTTACCGTCCGCGAGGCCAAGAGGATCGACCTGATCAAGCTCGATGGCGTGGTTACGCTTACGCCGAGGACGCCGCGGGTGGCGGGGCGGGAGGGCGAGCTCGTGATGACACCGACGAGCGCGGTGCAGCCGCCGGACAACATTGCGCCAGACCACGGGCTTGGGGAGAGGGCCTGGCACAGACGAAGGCTGTCTGTCGTCTTTCCGCCTGAGGGAAGTGGAGACAGGAAGGAGGAATAACGTTCCTGTATCACGTGAGGCTTCAACAATGCGTCCCCGAGACTGTCTCGGTCATATTTGTGCGTGGGAGGATACACGGTGAGCACTGCCTGCTCATGCATTAAAAGTACGGTTTCTATTCGCAGACAGTCTAAACTTACTAAACGAGATCAGAATGAAGAGCACATGAAACCATCAGGGTACAACTCCTCCGCCAGATCTTACAAGCCATACCGTGGTTGATATCCAAAAACAAGACGTCGTAGAGATCAGACAAGGCAGAACGAAAACTTTGGGTCAAAGACCACGCACAGGCCTCACAGCTCCCGGCTAGATTCTGCACAATAACATCTTTCACGAAGCAAAGCCGGGGTAATCCGCACTCCGAGTCCAGAGGAGAAGAAGTGCAATCATGGCTTTCATGCGGAGGAATTCCTGAGGGAGCGTTGGGTCCGCGTCATCATTCGGACCGGCATCTGGCCCTCTCATGAAGTCGGCAATAGTCTGCACGGCGTCCTGCCTTCCGCCGGCGTGCGCGAGCCGCGGCCAGGTCCTCGGATCCTCCGTCACACCTTGCAGTTCCGCAGCTGGGTGATATGTTTCGTCGCGAAGAGCGTCGAGCATCTGCCGCGCGAGGCGCGAGGTGCGCACGTCGGCGAGCCGTGGGTCCACCGGCGGGTCATTCGCAAACAGGAGGAAGACTTGGCCCATGAAGTTGTCGATCGAAGCGGTCCAGAATCCGTCTCGCCTGTCGGACTCGTTCTCATCGGAGCGGTATGAGTCCATCGCTTCCGCCATCGCGTCGTAGACGGCTTCGTTGGGATCGGCCCCGAGGTGCAGGAGGATTTCTGGGGCCAACGGGAACGCATCACTAAGCCACATGGAAGTAACTTTCACAAAAAAACAGTCAGCGTCTTTGGCATCAGATCATGAAGGGACTGAGGGATCAATAGAGCAGGTTGTGGTCAACGGGCCCAACCAACGAGTCTAGTGCACTCGTGTTGCGACGACAGGTTCCGAGGGAATCTGAGGAGGCTCGAAAAGGGCAAAGGCAGAAAACAGAACTACTTACCCAATGCACTCCCGTTGTCGGGGTCGAAGATTTCCAGAATTAGGGAAATTGTGTAATCGTCCTCGGTTAGGGGGCCGATGAAGGGGGTCGTGTACCGCTCCTGGTAGGCGAGCACCAGCTGGTTGAAGACGTGCCCGAACGCAGCGTCGCCACGCTCTCTGCCGCCGACCGTCACAACCCAATCCAGAAGGGATCGTCCAGTCCGCGGGTCCGCATCGCGCAGCCGGGAGTCGATCTCGAGCCTGAAAAGGTGCAGTGTGTCAGACAGGAAGTATGCCGGGTCGGCCAGGGCAAGGTTCCAGATCTCCGGGAGGTCCAACATGTCGAACATGTTGAGGAAGATCTCAAGAGGCAGTAGACGTAGGAATGCTGCGTTGTTAGCCGCAGGCGCACTCCCAGGCGCACTCGCACTCCCAGGCGCACTCGCAGGCGGGCTCGCAGGCGGGCTCGCTGACGTCCGGGGCCGTTGACGGCGGCCCTGATCGCTAGTATCATCATCGGGTTGAGAGCGCTTGACGCCTCTTGCGTCTGTTTGGCTCGGACCATCCGAACCGCTGGATGACGAGGAGGAGGAGCTTGACCCGCCCCTGGGGACCTGCGGTGCGGCAGGATGCTGCCCGTCTCCACGAGCGCCAGGCCTTTGAGGTATGGTCAGATCCACATCGTCGCTCATGGTGTAGAGGTGTATGCCGTTTTGCATCAGTCTGAGGTAGAGATCATATTTGTTCCCGGAGGCAGGCAGAGCGGCCCACCGAAGCTGGTCCCGCATGACCGCTACACCGCGTCAAGTCAGCATTTCTTATCTGAAATTCAACATACGCTAGAAGTGAAGCGAGCAAAGTGCTCAGTTCAAAAAAGAAAAAACTGAGAAGCTAGGTAGACACAAGCAAGATAACGCTGCCCCGAAAGAGCACTTACGAATTACAGCCCTCTTGAAGTCTGTCAGGTGCTCGTCGGGGACGAGATGGATATTCAGAGTGAGGCCCATCTTGAGTTATCTGACGGAGGATTTGCTTGACGGGATTGATGAAATTGATAGTGAAGTTCAGGTCTATTGCAGTGTTGTCCGCGTGAAGCCGAAGTGAATGTTGATGAAGATAGGGATTACAGTTGGTGTCTACCTTGGTGGCGATTGAGTCCAATACTTATATGTCATATGCCCCATAACCCGAGATCAAACGGATTATAAAGATGGATAGCAATTATCAGAGTTTCAACATCGTGTGGCGCTTCAATACCCGGCATGCCCCTTTGAATGAGCTATTAATACATACAATATGGGCATCCCAACCCAACTTCTTCTAAATGAGCGAGCCGTGACTGCTCGTTGACGTTGAGCTCGCATATTGATCTTCCATTTTTGGATGTGCTGGGTTCCTTTCATGACCCTGGTCTGTATTGTGCTCCCTACCGAGGGTTCTCCTGGTTGAGATATTGTTCTGTACTGCCAGGGCTCTTACTCAACAAAGCATCTGAACGGCAGGACACTTAACTTTAGAAGTGACTTTGTCGCGACTGCTCATAGAACAAAGAACATGCATCTAGTCTTCACCCCCATGATTGGTAACGAGCGTTTATCCCAAGTCTACCTAGGTACCATTTGGTCTCTGATCACTGCAAGAGTCTGAGAACAAGAACATTTGAATTGTTCGTCTCCACATCCCAGAATCACACGGACTCTCAAGGATTTTGCAAGAACTTTGGCACCTGAAGACTGGTCATTGGGAATTTTTCTGCAGTTCAACTTTCTGTGAGACTCACTCCGGAGCGTTCTTCCTGCGTGCACGACGGACGTCTAGTATGCATCCTTAATATGCACAGCTGAAGAGACTCTCCATCCCCCCCCCCACCCCCTACCCCTCTTCATAGCACAGACTACCTATATTGTCTGAGACAGCCGCTGAACGTTTCACTCGGCGCTTGAGGGCAGCCATCTTTGTGCACCGTGCCGTCATCAATCCACCTCCAGCAATTGCTTCTACAAAAATATTGCCAAGTGTCTGTCATTTCAGAAGAGACCGTGGTACGTTCGGGTCTGGTCAACAGAATCAGCATACTCGGTCTCGAAGGTGTAGACAATGGCATCCTCTTGTGGTCGATTCGGCCGGGCATATTGCCACGTTCCATGCCATACAAATTGCTGTACAATTGGCGATGGCACTTTTCTGTGGCTTCGCGCCTCGTGCGAAGCCACCCTATACGGGATTGCTAACCTTGGAATGCGTTCCCGAGGTCGTAGATCCGGACTACGAGGCACATCCAAAAGCGTCGGTCCAGCTCGGCAGATCCACAAATCAATGTTTCTCCACAACCTTGCCCTAAATGATGTGCGCTGACCTGATTAGGACTTTTCGCATAATAGACACTATCTACCTAGGTACATAGCACGGGGCACGTACTTACATATGTAGACACCTATTTAAGGAAGCTAGGTAGTGTCAACACGACACGCTGTCAACAATGTCTGATATTCAATATAACGAAGCAGAAAATTCAGACAAAGTCTACATAACCCTCCTCAAGTAGGTTTCGCAGCCAATAATACATTTGTCTCCTCGCCATTCCTTACACAAAACTCCCCTTTGCGCGTTGATTTCCAGCTTGACTTAGTGTACATATGAAGGTAGCAAGCCAATCACCCACTGATATGCAACCCCAGACACTCCCGAGGTCCTTGCCAGTATCTTCGCCCTTCTCGTCATGGCTCGTCTTGGTGCTAAACGTCCACTGCTTTTTTGCGCTATTATGCATTGCGTTGAGGATTGGGGAGTGAGGCGGAAAACGTTTTGACTCAATACTGAAAGCTCAAGCGGAAGCTGCCTGTGTGTGTACCTAGGTAGATTCAAGCTATATGGTCCCGACTCATTTCTTAGCACTCCTACCTTGAGGTCCTCTAAGAACTTGTCACCGACGAGGAGAATGAAGTCTTGATGAATCCTGATTAGTCTTCTTAATAATAACGTAAGACTACTTCGGAAGTTAAGGAGATCTCTCAATCCCCCAAACTGTAAACACCTTGCAATGGGATTTTCAAACATCTCAATGGCTGCACTCCGTCAAAGACATCAGATGCCCACCAAAATCTACCTACAATCATGGCAAAAGCGACCGGATTGACAAAGAAGAAAAAAGCCCTATACTCCCGCGACCACCCCCACCCCTTTCCCGGGGCCGAACCTCTTGCAGATCGAGACGACCCTGAACGAACACAATTCCGTTTAATCCCTCCGCACCGCTCCCTCACCAGTCCTTTCTCCTCACAAAAGTCCTACAACCCCAGCCAATCCCGCCAACACCATCCCAGCGACCAAGACACCCCTGTCCACACCCGCCGCGCCGGCCGCCGCCGACGACGACCCGCCGCCCGACGAGCTCGCGCTCGCCGTCTGGCTGCTGGCGAGTGTGGTGGTGCTGGTGACGCTCCCGCTGACGGCCTCGGCGACGGCCGCCAGCCCGGTGCTGATGCTCACGCTCCCGTCTGTGGCTGTGACCGTTTCTGTCACGGTGCTCGTATGCGTCGTCCAGGTCCAGCCGGCGCCCCAGTCGCCCCAGCCCCCCCACCCGCCGGCGCCGGCACCACCCACCCACGGGCTGCCGTTCCACGCGCACCCCGTGACCGTGGCGCTCGCGCCCGTGAACGTCGAGCCCCAGTCGCCCCAGCCCGATGCGCCGCCGCCGGGGCCTCCGAACCCGCCGCCGCCACCACCGTTGTTGCTGTTGCCGCCCAATCCGGACCTGCCCTTGATACTCGGTGTCGGGGTCGCGAGGACAGAGCCGGATCTCGAACCGGTACCGCTGCCGCCGTTGCCGGGCCACGAGACGGTGTAAACGCCCGTCGACCCGGCGGACGAGCAGCTCGACCACGCCGCGCACAGCGACGAGGCCATGCTGCTGTAGGAGCTGACGGCGGTCGGCGTTGCGGAGCATGCGGACGAGAGGCACGAGGAGACGGAGGAGAAGGGCGCGTCCGAGCAGAAAGCCGTGGGCGAGGGCCAGGCCGATGTGGCCGACTCGCTGGAGTAATAAGAGGAGAGGCAGGAGTGCTGAGGCGCGGGAAGGAGAAACGGAGTTGGTTAGTTTGGTGTTGCTGGAGGCAAGGAAGAGCTTGTTGGGCTGGGAAGATGGCTTACAGCACAGGTTGGTGCACCTCCATACCACTGCGCGGCTGCGCCGTTGGCGAGGGCTGTCACAGCGAGGGCCTTCATGATGATGATGATGATGATGATGGATACGAAGAAGCTCGTCTGAAATGAGAATCCGATTGATTCTGCAAAGTTGAACAACAGGTTTGCGACAGCTACCAGTATGTTGAACAAACTTCGAGGACCCCGAGTCCAGACCATGCGTCCTTTATACCGCAGCAGAAGCACGCAGACTACTGCGCATGTACGCATGTCATAGCCTTCTCAGACAGCCTCACACTAAAACGACATATTTTCAGCCCTTCCCGCTGTACTACCGAAGCACGCAGGGCCTCGTCAGCTCCTCCAGGTCGGGACCGACGGAACAACCAAACAAAGAGAAAAGGAAAGGCTGGAACATAGCGGTGAGACCGACCGCGCGCGAGCGACCGACCGTGAGTCGCAAACTGTCAAAGCAAGAGACCAAAGAGAGACAGACCACGAGAAGGTTGATCCCGCCAGCGTCGGGCCGATCACCTCGACGCTAGGCCGGAGAACATCGCTGATACTGCGCCAGCGAGCGACAAATCTTGGTCGGGTAGAAGGGCAGAGAGACAGTCAGACAGACCGTCGCTTTCGGCACACCGCGGCCGCGCGGCCGTGCGCTGAGGACTTGCGTCGCGTGTAGATTGCCCGTCAGCACTTGCGAGGTCGTTGGAAGCTTTTCACAAGCAGGGCGAGTGAGCCTCGCCATCCTCGTGCAGGCGGCGGGGCTGGGACATCGCCGTTGCTGCTGCTGCTCAGTGCTCAGGTGAAAGAGGTGACGACGACTGCCACCCTTTCCCCCCAAAAGCCAAGACGTGACGCGACGCCTCACGCCAGCATAGCATCAGAATCCATCCATGGGGTCCCGCGTCCAAGTGACCACCCCTCTGCAAAAAGTCTATTCGTCGATGGATGCGAGAGAGCACCGACCGGGACCGGGAACCAAAGCGCGCCAGCCGTTCGTCGGTCGGGGAGGACAAAGTTTGGGGAACGTCCGACGCGCTAGTCCGTCCGCGCCAGCCTTTCTCACGGGCTCGACGGTGTGTTGTCAGCATTGACCTACGCCGGAGCGCTTACAGTACGTCATGTCTTATGACGATCCAGAACCACGAGACTGGAAGAGAGGCCGACAGGTTTGACGCTGCCTCACCGGCAGAGCGAGGTGACCGGTTGCGTGGGCCACGGCCGGGTGGATTGATGAGGTTGGTTTAAGGTTGATCGTCGGCTGTAGATCTAGCAGATTAGATTAGATCTTCATCTTTGATTGGAGCCATCCAGCATGCGTGACCCACCACGTTGTAACGATGAGTGCTCTGGTCAAGTACGAGCATTGTGAAGGACACCAGAAATCCTGGGTTATACACAAGCTCGTTTCTTTCTGGTCTGATTCACTGATTGAAAGGCTACCTCCACCACAACGCGCTCAAAGCACAAGAGGGAAATGAAGCAGAATCACCCATTCTGCCCCATACTTTCCGTCCGTCTTCATTCGTGCGAAGATTAGGAAATCCAAAGTCCCGGACCATCAATCTTGTCAGCGGTGTGCGTTCTTCCTCCCAACCGGCACGAATTAACATTTCTCGTTCTATCCTGCCAGCTTTCGCCCAAACTCCTTGGCAGTCCAGTCCGACGTGCCATGTGTTATACACGGTTCCAGTGAACCAATACCGATACCACAAATGAGAGAGTGCGTGTCGCATGTGACCTCAGAGACACGTTATCACCATCCATCCATCCATCCATCAGATCTCATGCGCATGTATTAACTCAATAGTACTCGCGGCCCGCTTTGGTCGGGCTGGTAGCATGAGCAGTCGTGTGCCCGACGTAGGTTCTGACCGGCGACGCTTTGACAGGAGAAAGCCTCACTGGTGTTCTCAAAACTCGGCCACCGGTAATGCCCTCGGCGTTCGGCCGTTGCTGCGCAGCACGCAGATGCGGGCCCTACAGCATCGTGCCAAACAGACCATCCGAAGTAATCGGCTTCCGCGTCGGGCTACCGTCGTTATCGGTTGCCTTCCGGTGACGGAAAGTGAACCCAACAAATAGAGACTTGGCCATGTCGTCGTCGCGCTCAGCCATCTTCTCCAAGGCCGTTTGCTTCTCGTGGACCTCCTTGTACTTGGCCATGTCGGCCTCGTTCGTGAAGTCGTCGAAGTAGCCCGCATCTGTTTCGGAGTCTAGCTCGGGAACGAACGGAGCCTTAGTCTCGCGCAGTGTGTCCCAATCCACCTCGGCAAAATACTGGTGAGTGTAAATGTCCTTGATGTTGGAGAAGCGCTTCGAACGCGAGTTGATGCAGGTGGTGATGAAGATCCACGTTCTGTTAGACAGGAAGTAGTTGGGATCCTCCCATACCGGCCTCTTTAGCACTTCCTTCCAGTGCTTCAGATTACGCCAAGTCTCATCGGGCGAGGCTCCGGCAAATGGGGGAAACCCAGTAAGGGCTTCGAAGAGCATGCAACCTAGGCTCCAGTAGTCGACTGTGTAGTCGTATTCCTCACCACGCAGAACTTCAGGCGCCATGTAGTCTGGAGAGCCGACAATAGACTTGGCATAGTTGGCATCCTTGTCGCGCATCGATCGGTACCCATCTCGTCGCTCCGCCACAGTTCGCTGGTCCATCGGCTTGCCGAAGGGCACGGAGGTCTCGGATGCTTTCTCCAAGCGGACTCGCATCGACTCAATCTTGGATGGTGCCAGGAACCCGGCTGCCAGACCAAAATCTGTCAACTTGACGTGGCCAGACGAGTCAACAAGGAAGTTCTCGGGTTTCAGATCACGATGGATGTAGCCAAGTTGGTGGAGGGCGTCCACCGAGCAGAACATCTCCGCAATGTAGAATCGAGCATGTCGGTTGGAGAGGACGCCTGTGTTGTTCAAGAGCGTGCGGAAGTCACCTCCAGGGACATATTCCTATCTGCGTGTCAGCCAAGTTCGCAGCAGAGGCAAATCAGGACTACTCACCATAGCAAGATAGATACTCTTGTCGTCCTGGAACGAATACAAGAGGCGAACCAGCCACTGACTCTTGGCGGTAGTCAAAATATCTCTCTCGGTCAGGACGTGGCGGACCTCGTCCAGCTTGAACAGCAATGCCTTGCTCATGACCTTCAAAGCGCACACCTCCTTGGTGTCCTTCTTCTGGGCCAGGAAAACCTGACCGTATCCTCCCTGCCCGACCTGTGTGAGGATCTGGAAGTCACCTTGGCGAAGTCGCACCCGCCGCTTGCGCAGATTAGCTCGCTCACGACCAGTGTACTTGTGCCACATTTGCTTGTAGGCCATCTCTTCAGTCTCCGGAGGAGCGGGAAACTCGGCCTCGAAGGCATTGAGACGGCTCTGACGGTTGCCAACATATGTGAGGAGATCGAAGTAGTAGTCGAGGAAGTCTGATCGCGTATCCAACGTCAGTGTCCTGCCTCACTGTCATTCCTCATGAAGGTGGGGATGTTGGGATGACTTACACAGCTGGGTCACATTGACCATACGCCTCACGTTGGGCTTCTGCAGGATCTCTTGTTCTTCAGCTGTGAGACCGCGAGAAGTGTCAAACTTTTTGCCCGGCGAGGGATTGCGAGGACTCTGATAGATGTCCTGTCTCGACAGCGCAGCATGGCTCCGTACGGGGGAGAGAGTGGGCGCGTTCTTAGATGTGGTGGGGGGAGTGTTTTCCTGGCCCTGGTGCTTCAGCGGTGTAGAAGGGGACCCTTTCTGCAGAACGCTCTCGTCGGCCAGAGAGGCACTCGTGGTATCACCATCGGCGGGTTGGATGTTGTTGCCCTTGCCGGGTGACAGCGCCTGGACGACAGACTGAGGGCGGCCAAGTCGGATGGGGGTGTCGAAGACGTTGGCATTCAGCTTCGTCGGATGGGCCTCATGGGCTTGAGGAAGCTCGTGGGCGCCAGGCGGGAAAGACCTTTTGCTGGGGCTGCCTACAGGCGTGCTGGCGGGCTCGACGAAATTGTTCCTGACGGGGGTCTGAGGGCGACCCAGGTCGATCTTGTTGGCATTGTCCTTGCCGCCGCCAGGCGCGAAGATGTTGGACATGAAGCTGGCCATCTCTCAGGCGTATCGCGAGTTGGTGTCGCAATCAATGACCTGAATGGTGACGGTGCAGCGCGGTGCAGGCGCCAGATTGGGCGTGGCTGAATGCTCAGTCGCGGGGTCGAGGAGGGAACAATGACGAGCGGGGCTGTGGTGATTATCTTGGGCTCAAGCGATGTCTGCGCAGAAACGACTTGTCGGAATAAAAATCCTACTGGTCTCGTCGAGATCAAATAACAGCCAGGACATTTGCCCAGGGCAGTCGGCGCGGGAGATTGGGCAGCAGTAGAGGTGGCAGCCCAATGTTGATGAGCCTCACAACACTCGCGCTGACTGGGAATCAACACACGACGCGCACCTAGAAGCGTACGAGAGCCGCACTTGCAAGGTGGGGCTTGGGGTGTTCGATTGACTGACAGGATAAACGGAGTGGATGCAGATACAAATGCAGGAAACAAGCATGGGTTTGAATGCTCTCGAGGAAGAACGTCCACTTTTATTCCCATGTCCTGCGCTTTCCGTGTTGGGCTGGCCTGACAAAAGCAAGATCCAGTCTCCAGCTGCAGTTGTAGGTGCAGTTGCAGTTCGCAGTCTGCAGGTAGGGCACCTAGCGTGGCTGGGACTCAGGGTGGGCTGGTGGGTGGCCCGCCTGGCAGGCCCTGGGCCTGGCGCGCAGAGTATCACTGCAGCGTCATTGGCCTCGGTAAAAACACCCCGTTGATGCAGCAACAACACGCCAAAACGCGAAACACGACCGGCAAGTTCCAGGCCTTGCATTCCAGTTCCCGGCAGCCCGGGTCATCGTCAGGCTATCCCTGCCGAAAAAGCAACAACAACACAATTCCTAATCGGACGGCATGCGTACCACATGGCTGATGAAGTCTATTTGTTGCTTAGAGTTTACAAATGCAAAACATTCCACATCCATTCGTCGTGTTCATAAGCTTAATCCGGGGCGTTACAACTCTCTAGGGCTACGCTTTGTGATGGAAAGCCACCAAGTTTTCATAGATGGTTTCCTCGTATTATCTCACCACAGTTGGAAGCAAGCAAGGGCCTCGCCTCGGATAGGTCATCTTCGTCATGTGCATGATTGTAAAGTGTCTGCATTTCGAGAGCGACCCTACCATATAACGACTCTCTAGTCCGACCTCCGTCTCGTCCTTGACTTCACCATCTTCCCGGCGTCGTCACCTCCACTCCACGATAGGTCTTCCTCCTTCCCTCCCCTCTTCACTGCCCTCTACTCAGCAATTGCTTGAATTCGTGGTTCTCTGCTTTGCTGACAGACTTGATCGTTGCTGCTCGGGCTGTGATGTATCTCCGTCCGGCCAGGTGGACAGTGCCCTCAGTGTTGCCCTCTTTCCGCTCGGGCCATTTCCCTTGCCGGCGTCAGGCCGCTGGAATCCGATCAGGTCAAATCTACATTGACTCTGCCGGTGGGTGGTCAACAATCAAATCGACGACGTTGAAGCCGAAGGAGGTGTCTCTCTTGATCTCCCGCTCGGGTCGGAGGTAATATATTCGTGTGGGACCCTCCTGTCGCAAATCCGAGTCCAAGGGCCATATATAGCGTTCGAAGTCCAGCCACATCCTTCGGTATCGACGCAGCTGTCTCTTCACCTCGTTTAAATCCTCTGTCGCCAGCTCGAGCTTGATGCAGCAGTCTTGATCAGGGTGGTAAGTCCTGCGGCTCGGTCCGGGCAGGATATAAGGTACGTCGGGCGCACACGCGCAGGGGATGGTGATTGTCTGCACATGGGGGAAGAACAGTCTGTTGACGAAGTGAGGCCTGTTGCCGTGAGGTTCGTCCCTGAAAGTGAACTCCACGCGGTCCAACTCTCGCTCTTGTCGTGGCTTCTTGGTTTCCTCTTCCGAGCTATACTGCACCTCATAACGCAGATTCATGGCGTGCTTCTGGTCCAGCCCCAAGTGGCGGACGGAATCGAGTCCTTGCAAGTCCTCCAAAGCAGCGTACTCGAACCCTGAATCAAAGTCTCCGCCAAAGGCGAGGATGTCGATGGCTGGATTCCACCACAAGCCGCCCTCTTCGTTTCCCTTCTTCATAAATATGAAGGATCCGAGGCTCATCAAGTAGGCTCGAGACTGCGAATAGAGCTGGCTCAAGATCGTTTGAGCCAGCCTGTCAGTAGTGCGAGAACTGGTGGTGGTGTTGTTGTTGCTAACAAGAAGCTCCCATCGCTGCGGGGCTTCTGGTAGTCGACTAGGCCGCTTGAACTTGCCACGAACGTTGACAACCTTTCGCTCTGGAATCAGGTATCCAAATACCATCTCGCGGAGTTCAAACGGCAAGCAGCCGAAGTCGCCAATGGCTGTGGATTGGATGCGGCGTTGCAAGAACATCTTGAAAGCTTCAAGCGGCGGCTTGTACTAAGTAGAAGCAATTGAAGGATAATGTGTTGGACGTTGATCTCCTTCAGAGACAGTATCCTTCGTTGGGCTGCGGGTATTAGGATGTGCAGAAGAGTCGAAGGAATGGAAGCTTTAGGAATTGCGACGAGCTGTATATTTGCAATCGCCCTGGTGGGAAGCATTGAACTCAGTGATTCACTGCTATTCACTGGATGGCGGGGTTGCTTCTGTCAAGTCAATGTTTATATGATAGCAGGCACAATATCAAGATCTGAACTTGATTCTGACGAGCACGGCTGGAAGATAGGTCAGCCTCCAGGCTGGTGGCAAATGAATTCGCAGCTGTCCTGTAGCCTTTCGGTCCCTGCTTCAGCCCTCTCATGATCCTCAAATCGTTTGTTTCATGATTTCCTATAGGCAAACTTGAAAACCTCGTGCTGGACACCCCTTAGACTTTGCTGTTGGGCAGCATGCCCAAACGTAAGGGAAGCGCTTGCTCAACTCGGAAGAGGCCAGAAGAGACGTGAAGTAGGCTGCTGACGACGGGGCCCGCCGGGCAGTCCCGCAAAAACGGCGGATATTTCCCATTTTCGTTATTTCAGAAGAGTATCTTAGGAAAGTATCTTAAAAGATATCTTAGGAGGGTAGACGTCAAAGAAGCACAATAAGGTCCATTGTCCTCAGTCTCAAATCCGATGCCCATCGTTTGCCTACCGGCTAGCGCCGGCCCAATTCGGGCCGATAGGTCCAGCTAAACGACAGTCTAATCATCCCTCTAATACAATCGTACACATATACGCCTCTCCCCTCACTCCAAAAATGCTCTAAATAACTCTCTTGCACTCATCCAGCTAAACAACGATCTAATCGTTCCTCTAATACAATCGTACACATATACGCCTCTCCCTCACTCCAAAAATGCTCTAAGTAACTCTCTTACACTCGTCCAGCTAAACAACAGTCTAATCGTCCCTCTAATAAAGAAGGTCAACCATACACGTATACGCATTGCTATCAACCAATATCATCAAAAACGCCAATCTCCCAAGCCATCTATTGCCAAAACTCCAACAAAATCAATGTCCTTCTACCCTCCCTGCTAAGACAAGCTCTTCACAAACGCCCGCCTTCCCTACTCATCCTCATCCTCCTCCCAGGCATCAAACCTTCGTCTCTTTAAGGCAGATAAATCTAAGCCATAGTTACCATTACCCTTGTCATCGTCATTCCGCTCTCGCTTATCTAACTTAATAAATGCATTAAGATGCATTTAGCTAGAGAAAAGGCTCCTTTAGCGCTAAAACCTTCGTCTGGTTAGCTAAATAGAAGGCTTTGCGGAGCTACCAAAAGCTTTGCCTTCGATGCTAAAAGACTGGAAAAGCAATGTCTAGCAAAGCGGCGTTAGTCTAGGTCTAGGCAACGCAGCAAAGCTATTAGTAGCCATAGATATATAACGCGATTGCAGCCGCAGAGATCTTTGTTTTAATCTAGCTGCAAGAGTAGAAGGCGTCTCGGAGCCATTAGAATCTTAGTTTTCGCTGGTTAAAGACTGGCGACGCGACTTGCGGCCCTGGGATTTCCGTTTTGAACTCGGTTTCAGCGTAGGAGGATGAGGCATTATAGAGCCATTAGAATCCTAATCTTCACTAGCCGCTAAAGCGTCTGCAGATGCAACTATTATAGTCTCTTAGTAGTAATCTCGTATATACTAATAACTAAAGAAATCTAAGTTTGTAGCGTATTGCTCAAGGAATGCTTGGGTATTATAGTGGGCAAATAAGTTGCAATAACGCTTGATTTTAGAAAAAGAGTCTTTTGCTAGCGTAAATAAACACCACCCATATATTTTGCCCTTTAAATCATCCTTTAGATTATTATCTAAAATCTATTTAAAAAGCTACTTTAATAATGCTTTTACTGCCTTTTTGCTAAATATACTCTTTACTTATCTTACCTATGGAATATATGCTACTTTCTAAATTGTCTATCCTAATAGATATTCCTCGGCAAAAAATAAAACTAAGTACTAAGCCTACTTATATAATTCTCTTTCTAAATAAAGCTTTAAGTCTCTTAATACGCTAGTCTTATAATTGCAAATTAAACATTAAAAAGATTTATCAAGTTAACATCTTCCCAAAAAACAGTCTATATAGTGGCTATATATTGGCACTCTTTTTAATTCCTAATAAGGGCCAATTTTCTTATATTTAAGTCAAAAGAGCGGAATACAACTCTTCTCTAGACTCTTACGATAAAAATCAGCATAAGCTTTCAAATCTCTATACTAAAGTACGGCAAATCGCTTTTCTCCTACCCTAAACTAACAGTTAGCCTTTAAACAATAAGCATACTTTGCAAAAAAAACATATACAATTGCTTCTAGGTTTTTTTTCCCAAGGCAAAAGTACTTTTAATAAAATATTAAAAAGTTATTACCAAAAAACTTATTGCCACACTAGTCGCAGCTCTAAAGGCCAATCTGCAAAAAAATATACTTATTCCTCATATAATAAATCCACTAGCCAATATCTAATTCCTAGTTTAAACAGCCAAGCACCTTACAACATACCCATACTAAGTTTAAAAAGCTAAGTCCATTGATTGCTTAGTGCCAGAAAGAAATAATGCTCTTAAAATAGCTTATAACTAAATCCTTGCAAAGAGATCAATCCTCTAACTTAGTATCAAAGTCAAATACGCCTCTCTATAATTTTTCAAAAAAGCTTAAATGCAAATCCCACAAAAGAAAAAACAATAAAATCTGCTTTTATATACTTAGTAAAAACAGCCAAAAAAAAAAATCCCACAAAGCTATAATCTAATTAATCAAGCGCGCATCAAAAGAAACTATTCTAAAATCAAAGTCAAAAAAGTAAACTTCATCAAAAAATTCAGCATAAGCCAATCTCTCTCTCTATCCATCAATAACCCTGCCCTTAATAAGCAAATATTCACCGTTAAAACCACGCTAAAAACTTAAAAACATAACACTGTTAAAAACGCCTAACGTTGCCAATAAGCCTCGACAGAGATAATAACAAAAAAAAACAACAAAAAGCTAAAAGTCGTCCATAATCAAATAATAAACTTCGTTTTCAAAGTCGGGCCCATTAAAACTAGCATCTCCACGCTATAACCAAGCTTTTCAAACCTTATCCCAAGCAACGCAAATCCTAAAGCAAAATATATACATAATAATATACAACATCCACTCCCAATCAAAATCCTTCTCAAAAAAGTTAAAACATTATACAATTCTATTACATTTTTACTAAAATTCAACCAAATCTCAAAAAATTACTGCCCATAAAATGCCGCTATGCCAAATATTAGCTTCCATCTATACCCTAGTAAAATAATACCAAAAATATAACACGCTCTTAAACAAGCAATAAATGTCAAATTCATTATCTAACAAGCCATAAAACTATACAATCTTTTAACAATTTAAAACAATCTTAGCCAATTACTAAAAGTTAAGACAATTAATATTCGTCCAATCAACCCATCTGGTATCTCTTAAGCTACTTAGGCCAAGATCGAAAAGCAAACTTTCGTCACTCCACTCATCTACCAAAATATCTTTAATATATAAATTATACTCTCCAATGCAACAAGCCTAAAAAACATCTTTCTACTATTTTAATATAAGTTCTTCCCACCTAGCCAACGCCTTGCTACAATCCCTACCGTCAAAGCCGAAAATTTGCTAACCAATACCCACATTACTAAAAGCAATCAAAATGCCATCCATCTTAGCCTTACATTTAAACCAAAAAAGAGAATCATCATTAATAACTCTCATCCAAAATGCTATAATAAAAGAAATAATTACCCAAAACAATTTTCCTTTAACCTAATTAAAAAATATAAACATATTGACTACGTTAAAACCAATATAATAGCACAAAACATCAAACTATTCTAACTTAGCAAAAGGCAGAAATACCTTAAATAACTAAGCGCAAAAGCCTTTAACTATAAACATAAGCAAGCTTACAAATGCATTGTATGCAATATAGGTTAATTCGTTAAAATCGAAAGCAGCAAAAGGGCAGTCTAAGTAAACTAAGTAATAGCTAAAGAAAAAGCTCTCTTATACTTATTAAGCTTACTATTAGTTTTACTTATTATTTAACCAGCCCCTTATAAAGGTAATATCTTAAAACCTGGTCTTATTTAGCTAATGTGCCAAAAGCCAGCCAAGAAAAGCATTAAGCATAATAAAGAAACTAAAATCATCTAGTCAATCACAACATTTAACAGCGTCTACCAAAACATATCTTCCATCTAGATCCAAGTAAGGGTAAAAAAAACACACTCTAAAGCAAATCTAAATCTCAAAATTATAGCTTAAAAGCATATAATAAATATCCCTAACAAAACTTCCACTTAGTAGCAAAAAATAAAATAAATAAAGTTCCAATATCTTAAAAATATCAAATAAAATACGAATAAAACACTTTATATAAGCAGAGTACCACTCTTAAATAGCTATAACAATTAACCAAAGCGTGAAATTGTAAACAATGTCATCCAGCCGTCCAAGCCAACTGCAATACTTGGCTATCTCGCTGTTAAAATCCCAAGCAATCGCCAACAGCTCCTAAAAGCTAAGAATAAAAAGCCTAAACAAAGTTAGATAATATCAAGCAATATATCAAAACGAATCAACCACAGCATATACGCCAGCTTGCGTTAATACAAAGGCAATATAACCCTAAGCAAAGGCTTGCTATAGAAATTCGTTAGCTTTAGCATCTTTTAGATAGCAAACTTTATAATAATAGGTAATCCAATGCTTAATACTCTATAAAATATCAAACCCATACTTTAGGTCTTTGTTCCCTCGTCCTTTATTAACATCAAACTTCTCCTTAATCCAACCTATAATCCCATAGTAATAAGCCTCTCTTAAAATATTATCAACTGCCACAATTAGCTCGCCCCTAATACCCAGCTTTTAAGCTAATCATTAAACAAACGCTTTGCAAAAAAGCTAGGTTTTTCTTGCGGCTAAGAGCAAGTCTTTAAAAAGCATACGCAACATTAAAAAAACAAAGTCTAAAAGGTCCCAGCTATTAAAGAGTAGCTTAGTAAGGTCAAGCTAAAGCATACAAAAGAGGTTATAAACAGCCTTAATCATAATAACACCCAAGAAAAAGCTATCCTGCTAGTCAAATAAATAAACCAACTTAAACTCGCAAATCCGCAAAAGTAGCAATATAATCTTGCACCTCTCATTATAATCTATAATACTAAAATCCTTAAGCAATTAGCAATATACCTTCTCTACCTCTAAAGCAGCTGCTTATTAATCCTTCTTGCTAAAAAGAGCATTAAAACAGCGCGCGCATCTTTAAGCAGCTAAAGCAACAATAATACTATAAAAGCCATCCTTATTTATATAAACTATAATATACTATAGTACTATCTTTATTACATTCTATTACAAATCATCCAGCATAACAGCCAGCCATTCTCTCCCCTATTATTAAAAAAAATATAAGCAAACGAGCACAATAAAAACAAATTCATAATATTAAAGAGTCGCCATATAAAAAATACCAAAGAAATGCTCCTTATAAATAAAATACCCGCCTTAAATCTCTAAATAACTATTATATATATACTTAACAAAACAAATCCATAAGAATAAGCAATTGCTTTAATTCTAAGATAAAAGCAGCCTAGGATACCAACGCTCAATCAACTTTATAAACAATGTAACATACTATATAAAAAAATAACCAGTGTATAACGCCTTAGTTTCCTTGCTATAAGCTACCTTTCTATCTACTTTAAAATAAAGCACTAGGGGCTCTGCTTTATTATGCTTATATTCAGCATTAAAAAAGCTTTACATAGCTTAAAGGTTTAAATACTTTTGATTATTTTGCGTATTGCCAATGTTTATTTAAATATTGAAAACCTGCTAGTCCTAAGCCTTTAAAACGTTATTGCGTATTAAAAAGCCATATGCTGTAATAATATTAAAAATCTAGCTAAGCAACTAAACGCTAACCTTAAGGCAAACAAGAGCATTTACATTATAAAAATATATTTAGCGCTAATTAACAAATATAATAATATCTTATTATAGTGCATTTACCCTAAGCTTATACTAATCTTATCTCAACTAATAAATCTCCTTTATCTACTTAAACTCCTTTTTTATAATTCCCTAAATAATATTCTCCTAAGGCAACAAAGCAAAAAACTATAACGGCTAAACGTTGCCCTTAATAAATATAGCATCAAATGCGCTTTTTACCTAAGCCATAGCATTAAACCCGCCCTTCTTAAAAAAAGCTATATGCTGCGCTAGCAACAATAGCTTATTATTAATAAACATAGCCTTACCTTCATCGTCCCCTTAATCCCCGTTATTAGCCTACGTTAAGTCCTGCCCCTTATCGTCAACAAACATATCATTAGCCTTAGCCTGGTTATCCCCTTCTAAGTCTGCTTTCCACCCTAGGTCCGGCAGCTTATTATTAATAAACATAGCCCTACCCTTGCCCTTCTCTTAAGCTATATACTACCATAGCAAAAAAGAATTATTCTCAAAGTTAAACATAATTTTAGCTAAATCCTAGTGCTAAAAGATATATTAGCTTAATTAATCAAGCTAAAAACACTAAAACATACTTAAGTAATAGCTTAAAAAATAATAATAAAGTTATAGCGTAAGTCAATAAAATAAAGTTATCACAGCTGCTAAGCGTAGCTTTACCCTAGTATTAATATACATAAATCAATAAGGTAAAGTCGGGACAGCTGCTAGGCTTAGCTTTGCCCCAGAGTTTTATATTCGTATAATTTGCAAGCTAATCAGGTTATAATAGCTGCTAGGTTTAACATTGCTATAGTATTAAAATAAGGTTGTAATAGTTGCTAAGGTTAACATTGCCCTAGTACTAAAGGCTTATAAGCTCTCCACCAGAATTCTCTCCTAATCCAATATTTTCTGCTAAAAAGCAAACGTCTAAAAAGGCAAAAAAGCTGATATTAGTAAAAAACTCTTCATAATAGGTTTACTAGTATACCCTTAGCAACAAAGCTGTTGTACTATACCTTTATTTTATCTTAGTTTCAAACAACAATATATATATAAAAGTACCTGTACAATAATGATACAAATAAATCCTAGAAAATTATACACAACCTAGATAGTTACCATATTAGCTAATTTAAATAATAATTAAATAATCCCTTTTCGCTTACAGCCTCAGCAAGCTAAAATATACAAAAGCCCAAAGGACACATAAAAAAAACATCAAAAAAATCAAAACGTTAATTTAAGCTTCCAAGAAGCAAAGTCTTAAAATCACGCCGCAAAGTTTAAAAATTCCTCATACCACAGCCATTTCTTACAAAAAGTCTTAGCTAGGCCAAATAAAAGGCTACAATTGCTTGCAAAGTCAGCTAAAACAAACTTCTACCAAGGCAAATAGCAGCCCATTATATATAAGAAAAGGGGAGACACTTAAGGTCTTTGTAAAAAGGTACTAATATTAACAATCTTGGTCTTAGGAGTGCTAATCTTGGTCTTAGTCTTAAGAAAGCGGACTATATACCTTTTATACTTAGGTTACTAAAGAAATCAGCACCCAAATTAATAAAACTATTACTCAAGCCGCTTTCCCTATTAAAAATAACACAATTTACAAACTTACTACTAGACTTATAAACATAACAAAGCCTATTTACCACGCTTAATAGTAAAATGCCAAAAGTCCTACTAACTTTACTACCAGCGCAATACAAAAACAAAAAAAAGTAACTTAAGTATAAAGCATGCCCTAGAGACACAAAAGTATAAGTAAATGGCAACCTACCTAAAAAAGAGCATTATAACATATATTAGTCTTTAAGTTTAATTAAAATGCCTATTTTAATATAGGCATAACTTGATTACAATTATAATTTCTAATATAAACACATTAGCTTAATAAGTTTCAACAAAGAAAAAAGCAAACGCATAAAATAAGGGTCGACAAAAGAAAATATATTGTTAAATTAACAATCTAAGTTAATAAAAAGCAGCGTTATAAGGTCATAGGTAAAAGATAAAATCGGCAATAGAGGGGTTATCTTGATAAAAGAGATAGCTACCCTAGCTACCCAGCATGCCCTAACTTAGTAGCAACCGCAGCCTTTGCTGCAGATATATCAGCTTAACAAATTTCAACAGAAAAAAGGGTAAACGTATAAATTAAAGGCTGAAAAAAATAAATATATTATTAGATTAATAATTTAAGTCAATAAAAAGTAGCGTTATAAGATTGCAGATAATAGATAAAGTTAGCTTTAACAAAGTTATATTAGCGGGTTAAAGTCCCATATTAGCTACACTAAAAGCCCTAATTACCTTAGTAACAATTGCAATATCAACTATAAATTGGTCAAATAGACTACATTTAACAACAAAAAGAGTAAAAGTATTGATTCAAAGCTATAAAAGATGAATATATCCTCAGATTAACAATTCAAATTAATAAAAGGCAGCGGTTTAATTTACACTAGTAAGGCTAAGTAAGCCGTCAAAGTAAGCAAAAATCCCACCTTAGCCGCCCACAATGCCTAAACATAATCGCAATCACAATTTCTACTACAACTTTGTCAATTCAACGAATCTTAACAAAAAAAAAGATAAATATATTATTTAAAAAACTACAATTATAAATACCAAATCATTTTAACAGTTTTATAAAAGCGTAATATATAATTAAAAAATTATAAATTTTAGTATAAATAGTATAGCGCTAAGTAAAATTAGAATACGGAAGATTTAAAGAGGTCCCCAGCTAGAGGTTAAATCGCTAGCGTTCGCTAAACCCCTATTACGCAGCTCATCAGTCAACAAACTTCAAGGATATTATAATTTAAAATTAAATAAAAAATACCTAAGTATCTAAGTAAATAAGGAAAAGCGCTTATAGCCTATTAAAACTTAATCACCTAATCGCAAAAATAAGCGCCCACACAACCACAACATAAAAAGCACCAATCCACCATTCACACAGCAAAAACAATGCAAAGCAACAGCCAAAAGCAATAAGTATTAATTATAATCACCACGTCCAAATTATAACTATAGCTAGCCTAAATCTCATAAACCTTACCAATCTCTTCAATAGCAAAAAACAAATATAAGTCCAACTACAGCAGCATCTCATTCCTCTACTACCCGCAACTAATCTTTCCACATCTTATCCCACTACTAAGTATCTCCCACATCGCAGCAATACCTTAGGTTACAGCTATGCCAATTCAAAACCACCAAAACCAAGTCTCTCTATATTACAGCAACGCCACCACACTACCTGCCGCTGCGAAGCCATCAAAGCCAAGTCTCCCCACCCTACAGCAATACCACCACACTACCTACCACTGCAAAGCCATCAAAGCCAAGTCTCCCCACCCCACAGCAAAACCATCAAATCACAGCAATACCACTCTATAACTACTAAAACAGCAAAGCCATCAATCACAGCTATACCACTCAAATAAAGCATAAAACTACTAAATCTCGCCTTTACTTCAAAACCACACTAAAATCGCCACTTATCTTACTATAAAATAAATCCTTTACCATAAGTCTACAATTACCCAAACCTACCAAAACCACCGCTAAGCAAACAAATCATCACTTTTCAAAATAAAATCACTAAAATAACCTCATTAAAAAACTCAACCTCCAAAAACAAAGTCTACTAAGACCACTACAAAACAAACAAAGTTATATACAAACAAAACAAAACCACTACTACAATGCACAATCTCTCAAACCTACTAAAACTACCACTAAGCAACAAAATCATCGCCCATAATATAATCACTAAAAACGCTTTACGCAAAGCAAAACAAAACCAGCACTAGACTTCTGCTCCCAAAACAAGCCTCACTATTTACACACCAACACCTACAAAACGCTATACAAGCAATCAAAACATTAAATTATCCTAATCACCCCTAATATATAAAAGAATAAAAAAAAAAGCTATAAGTCAAAAGCCAGCAATAAAGTAAATACGCATATAAAACAAAAATATAAAAAGCTTATAAGCATCTAATTCAAACCCAAACCTGCTCTTATCACAAAATACAAAGTTGGCCGCCTATATTTTAAAGATAAAAGCAAATCTAATCTATATCAAAAGCCGGCAACATACCTATTTAATAAAGTGACTTTATATTAGTAAATAAGCAGGTATAGTATAAAAAACAAAACAACAAAGATTAACATTTAATTTAAACCTAAATCAGCTTTCATCACAAAACCTAAGGTTAGCAGCCTATCTTCTAAAGTTAAAAGCAGTTTCAATCTAAATTAAAAGCCAACAGCGTAATAAAGTAACTCAAGTTAATTTACAATATGTAAAATAGAATAACGGCAGCAGGCGTCTAATCTAAACCTAAATCTACTTTCATCACAAAACCTAAGGTTAGCCGCTCATCTTCTAGCAATAAAAGCAATTCTAATCTACATTAAAAGCCAACAGCATAATAAAGCAATCTAAATAATTAAATATAATAAATAAAATACAAACACAAAAAAACAAACCTAAGGTCGCTTTTACTCACAAAATCCAAAGTTGGCCGCCTACATTCTAAAAAATAAAAGCAGCCCAAGTCAAAATAATAACGCCATAATCAAGTTTAGCCATTTATTCCATAATACCATCTTATAAGAATAATACATACCCTAATAAAAGCTATAAAAATATGCACTATACATTAAATATAACTAATAACTTCTTAGTTTCTTTACTATCCACAACACCTAGGAAAAGTAAACCCAATCACATACAAAACCAACATAACAACGGCCTTAACGCAAGGGCTATACCTAGGCCAAACTATAATCTTTATAATCCTTATCTTTTATAAAGATGCTCTTTCACGCTATGCAGGCAAATTGCAACAAATCCCCAGCGACATCCTTACTACCAAACAAACCTATAACCAGCTTCTTAATCTTGGCAACATTATTGCAAACTCGCTTCAACTACTTAACGTTTGCTACTATTATCTTATCCAAAGTATCCAAAGCCTTATCAATATCATAGCAAAGATTACCACAGATCGCAATAACCCCATCGCAATAACCAGCAACAAAAAGATTGCAAGCATTCATAACAAAAGTCTTCAGGTTGCCCTTACTGCCCTGCAAAAAATTAATAGCAGCCTTGCAACAAAGTTAAAAAAACTTACACCCAAAACCATGCCATTTTAGTAATACTCAATAACAGCCTAAACAAAAAGCAAAAAAAAATGCTTAAACTCTATAAACCAATTATTATAAGCACTAATCTAATAATATATCAACAAAATACTCGCCGCAAAATAGCAGCAACCTTACAAAAACACAAAAACCAAAAGCCTTCAAAACTTTATAATAAACACAGCATATATCCTTAACCTCTGCATATAAATATTAGTACAAAGTTGCAAAAAGGTTAAAAAAACCCTATAAAAACTTACTAATCTCCTAAATACAAAGCAACTCAACAACGCTACTAATATTTATAATGCCAAAAGCATAAAAGACACAAACACTTTGCAGCAAAGCCAAAGCAACACCACAGCAACCATTATTTAAAAGCAACTTTTAAGCATTATCTAAAATATTATCGCAAACTTAGATTGCAACTAAAAAAAACTCGCCAGGTCTAAAATAAAAGTAAAGTACCCTGCCAAAGTAGTTATTATCGTCAAAGTTCTTAAAACGCTTAAAAACAAAGTAAACAACCTTATCGCAAGGTTCTAGCAAAGTCTCGAGGGTAAAAGCAGTATCAAGCATCTTAACAGTCGAGCCAAAGTCAATGCAAATGCTAACAATAATCGCGCAAAGCTCGCAATTAAAAGATTAGCAAAGTTAGCAAAGTTTACAATCAATTATATTAATAATTATAAAAAAAAGAAAAAAATCCAATCCCAAAGCGCAAAAACGCAGCCTCTTCGCTAATCAAAGTTAATCCTAAAACCCTAATCCCTATACAATAACCCTCTCCGCCCCTTTTTCCTTACGCCTTCCAAAGAAAACCTTTCATTATTTAAAGTCTAATAAACTCTTTCAATAAATTATTTATAATAATAAGTATATTTTTTCCAATACTCTATCATCTTAGCCTAACGCCTCTTAAAAGTCTTATAAAATAACGCAAACTTCCACTATAACAATATTAGCAAAATATAAACATACCCAAAGATAGGTTGCGCGCCAATAAACCACCTGCCTAGTTAACTAAACAAAATAATCGCAAGCATCTTTAAGCAGCCAGGCAATTATCTACAATACCTATAAAAACGAGTTAAAATAGCGGCCGGCTAGCAAGCCCCTTATACTAGGATTCAATAAAAGGAGAACACTGTTATAAAGCTTTAAAATATGCTCAATGCTATGCGCGCGCTAAACTAGCTAAGGGCAGGTTTTCCCTAGTTAATTACTATTATAAACCAAAACTTTAGCGTCTATATTTAATAGCAATAATAGATTATAGCAGCTTTAAAAATTATTAAGAGGGAGACTAAACGTAGTACTTATATAAATACCCTCGCTTATCCTCGCAATCAAACTATTAAAAGGCTGCAAACCATACAAGTAATCTAGCTAAGTCCCAATTTAATGCCTAATATTCCTTATGCCTTATAATATGCTATCTTTTACTTTCCTTTTCTAATATACTTTTTAATAATATAGTAATAATACTTTACCTTCTTAATATAGCTCTAGATTGCTGATAACTCATTTATTCCTCGTCTAAGCCCCAAATCACAACATTTTATAAAACAACCTAATGCCTAGTCTCCCTCGCTGCTTAATAATATACTTTTTAACAATGTACTAACCTCTACTTTACCATCTTAATATACTTTTCTAAAATGCTAATAATATCCTACCCTTCAACGCTCTTAGCCTAAAGCTTAACCAACGCTGCTGAAATAAGCTTTATAACGATAATAAACTCCTTCTTCGTCTCTGCATAAATGCGCTACTCTTGCTTAAGTGCCTTTTTATAATAGTTAACTTAATCCTATAGCTCTTAGACCTCTTCGCACAGCTTACCAATGAAAAAGGCATTGTAAGCATTCTAGCCAATTAACTTAGCAAATAGCTTTTCCTTACGCCTATTTTTTAACGCTAAATAGCCTATAGACAATATTGTCTATTATATAATCTCATCCTTAATAATAAACTTTATAACACAAATACCAGCGCAATAAATTATATTATACATATCTTTCTTAATAATAAAAACGCCGCCAAAGATTTCATCCTTGCCAAAAAGGCTAACAAAATACAAGCCATTCTAAATATCATCATCGAGATCCTCAACAAAAAAAAAAATCATCTTTTTAACCTTAACCTTCTTATTATAATGGGCGTTAGAATATACACTCAAGCTAAATATATTTCCATAGTAACGCTTTACCTACTTATCTTTAGCCTTAGTATTTTTAATAAAAGTAAAGCCTTTATTCTTCCTAAAAGTAAAGTTAACCTTACTATTCTCACTGTCTTTATCATCTTTATTATCCTCGTTATCTTTGCTAAATAAAAGATTAGCCGCTATGCTATTAAAGTCAATAAACTTAAAATCCTCTATAAGCTTAACATCCTTAGCATTCTAAGTAATAATAAAGCCTTTACTCTTCTTAAAAATAAAGTTAACTATGCTATTCTTGCCATTCTTGCTAAAAGGCTTAGCTGCGATGCTATTATCGCCAGTAAACTTAAAGTCTTCTATAAGCTTAGCATCCTTAGCATTCTAGGTAATGATAAAGCCTTTATTCTTCTTAAAGATAAAGTCAACCTTACTATTCTTACCAAAGAAGAGCTCGGCCATAATATTATTATCGCTAGCAAACTTAAAGCTCTTTGCCGCGTCGCTATCAACAATCTTATTCTTAATGCCCTTGGCCTCCTTAAGTTTATTATCGTCAATTTAGCAAGCTAAAATAGTAATGAAAATCTTGCAAAAGTCGTGCTTCTCAAGATTCTCCAGCCTTTAATACTTATCAGCAAGTATAATTTTTTTAATACGCTTACAAATACCATTTTTATTAAGCTTTAAAACTTTTACAAACCACTTCTCAGCCTTAATATCAACAGCAAAAGCGCCAGCCTCGTAAAAATAAACTTAAGCAAGCAGAAAAAACAGCAAAAAAAGTTTGCTGTCTTTAATTATAATAAAAACATCTCGCTGCTAACAAAGCTTCGCAAGCTCAGCCTTTATAACATAATAAAACTTATCTTACTTAAACAAGCCAAACGCTATTATAACTTACATATTATTAAAATAACCAATTTTAGTAAGCTATAATAAAACCAAAGGTCTTTTATAGCTGAAAATGCTCAGAAACGCTAAAAATCCAAAGAATAAATTTCTTAAGCATAAACGCAAATCTATTACTAAAGAAAGCAAAGTCAAAGATAGCTAATAATAAAAGCAATAAAAATATCATACAAAAATAAAGATCCTATATTAAAATCAGCAGACAAAGCCAGCCCCTTATAATTCTAAATTTAAAAAAATCTGGGACAAAGTAATGCTATTATATAAATATCCTTAAAAGCTGCAAAATATTCGCTTTATTCTTCTAAACCAAAAAATCTAAACAGCAAAATATCAGCACAATTAGCTAAAGAGATGCCTAGCTTAGCGTTTCTAACATTAGCTATATCAATAGTCTCACAAAAGCTAACCTATACATTTTGCCTAAAAAAATTACAAAAATTCCTCAAATACTTAAAATCTACTTACCCAAATAATAAACTAAAATGCCATTATAACCAAAGCCTAATCTTAATACTTTACTATATATAAACCTTTTCTTATGCTTAAATACTTTTAGCTTATTTATGTACCAACGCCATTAACAACTCTACAATTCTATAACAAGAATAATATCAACAATAGCCAAGCCAAAGCCAATCGGCCTCTACAAAACCAGCTTTACAAACACACCCAAAAATCAGCTCATCATCAAGTGCTAGCTCCGCCAAGTTATAATCACGCCCATAAACATCCGCAGCCCAATCCAATAAAACCTCATCGCAACACTATACCTATATAATATATATATAACTAATCTTAAAACTAAAGCGCAAACTAAATTTCAATACTTTTTTTCCTAATTTAGCCAACAAACAATTAACCAAATGCTACAAATTACCAAAACAAACTTTAATCTTACCATTAGCAAAAAGTTTAAAAGCAACATCTATACTCATATCTTAAAACACTTCGCCAAAAATCCCAAACTCTCCAAAAACAATAGCTTTAAAGCCTTTACCCAAAGCCTACCTAGCCATAAAAAAACCACCTTTTACTCCAAGCAACCTATAAGCCCAATATCTCCCTCCAACAAATTAAAAACCCTAGTCCGCATCAAGTTCAAGTTAAAGAAACAGGCTAAAAACACCCTATAAGCCCTACTCTAAAAAATCCTCTTATAGCAAAAAGAAACAAACCAATCAACTAACACAAGTAAACCCGCCGCTAAAAACAAACCGGCCACCAAAGAAAAAAGCGCAGCCAAAAAAGGCATAATCCAAAGTTAACAACGTATAATATTGCTAGCTAAAAGTAATACTAACTCTACCAACTTTAAAAACTTTAATTTAAACAACGCCAAAGCCAACGCCACAAGCGTTTTCGCTATCTTTAAAAAGGCATCCAATTCAAACGCTACATCTAATTAGTTTTAAAAGCCAGACTCAAACAAAAATAAAAACATAAACAAAAATAAAAACAAAAATAAAAACGCAGACGAAAATAAAAACGAAAATAAAAACGTGGACAAAAATAAAAACGCAGACAAAAATAAAACCCAAAGCTTAAACTCACACTCAAACTCAAACAAATTCAGCTTTAATATAGCGCATTAGCTTAAGCAAAAGTCTATTAAACTCAAACCTAAGTTTCCTACTGCTAGCAAGCCTACCGCTAGCAAGCCTGCTACTAAGCCTACTACCGCCAAGTCTTTTACTACCAAATCTGCAGCTAGCAAATAACGCAAAGCTAATCTTAAAAAGCGCAAAGATAACCTTAACAAGCGCAAAGCAACTCTTCAATAGCACAAAGCCGCCAAGCCTACGATCAAGCCAACCAAACACAAAAGCAAAACAAGCAAAAAGAACAGCGGCTCAAAATCCCATTCCAAGCCCGCAAAAATGCCCACCATAGCTAAACTCTTTGCATTTCTTAAGAAACAGCGTAAAAAGTAATTAAGTAAAGGGCGAAAAAATCTGCTAGGCAGGGAACAGCAGCCGAGGTATTAAAAAGTCTGCAAAGCAAGCAAAAGAAATAATACTATATATACATTACATTAATACAAACAAGTAACTTAATCTACATAATAAAGTAGCTCATTATTATAATAATATTAATCTTTAAAAGTCTTAGCATTAAAGTCTTTTAATCTTTTGGCAGATCTATAGCCATTCTATTTATCAGCGTTCTCGTCCTATAAAGAAATAAGGCCAAAAAGAAACAAATACTCCAGCTATCATTTTCCTCACAAATACATCCCATCCTACATAACGTCAAAATAATGCCTTCGATCAGTTTACTCTAAACAGGCTGTTAAATAGAGCACATTTCCTAAATGCGCCAAGTCTATACCATAGCCTATATACACTAAAATGCCTACAAAAGGTAAATAGCCACCGTTATATAAATAAAAATCTCATACTCCACCTATAGCATAAACGATTTAATACCATTAGGAAATCCGCCAAAAAGGTAATCAAAGCTAATACATTAAATTACCCTTGGCTTACACACTTATCTACGTTGCTTATCTTTCCTTATATATCAGCTCAGCACGCAATTCATATCCAAACAAATAACAGCATCAACCAAGCTTACCTAATAAAAAAAAAAGTAATTATAGCAAGCCATTATTATAATAGATAAGATTAATACATATACCTCTCTTACACCTAATATTACATTGCAAAAAAGAAAAAGAAAGAAAAAAAAACCATTTTGCATTTAAACTCAATACCTTACCAAGTCCCAGTCTATGCATTTAACTACTATACTAACATTTTCCATTTTGCTAAGCATACACTAAAACAACAAACAATCTAGCAATCTCCGAGATAGGAAACCTGCGTAGCGCCCACGGGAAAATAGCTAACCCACCCAATCCCATATAATAGCCTTATAATATTAACAAAGCAGGCTTAATATATATATTATAATGCCTAGCAAAAAATAAAGACACCACCCTAATTATTACTATAATAACCACGCAAATTACGCACCTAATTTCTATATATAAACTACCTTGCAGCTATGCATATTTTCCAAGTTACATCTTTTTCTACAAGCCAACATCACCAACATTACCAACTATATACATTAATTAATTAATTCTTTACACGCCCCTAGCATTTCAACAAAATCAATCAATTCTTTTCTTTACGCATTTCTATTAATAATAATAACTTCTTTTTCCACATCTACAGCCGCCAAAACCAGTCCTTTTATCTCAAACTCTGCTGCTAGCCTATAGTTGCTTAAAGAAACTGCTTAAAATGCCCTCTAGCAAGCCTCAACAAAAATATAAACCTAATACTAAGCAAACCTTTTAATCAACCCAAAGGTTTAATTGCTTATAAAGTATCCTACGCTCTATAAAGCCACCTATAATCGCAAAAGGCGCGCTAAATTAGCTAAATAACATTTAAAAAATAGCACTTCCCGCGTCAACCAACGTCTCACAGCCCTTCTTATCCAAATCTTTGGTTACAAAATATCCCTTTGCACTAAGTATACTAAAGGCTTAAGCATATAAAAAAAGTGTATAATATACCCAATACACTAAATAAGTACCAAATCTAGCCACTTTGCATATGCCAACTATACAATAAACAAGCAAATTAAAAGCTATAAATTCCTTTTTAACTCAAAATCTAATAAAAAAAAGCATAATAATAACTAAGCTTTAAATAATCTAAAAAAACCTATAATTATGCTACAAACGCAGCTTTCTACCCTATTCCTGCCCCCATCTTACAAAGCTAAGTTATCATCTATACATTTAAGAGTTAAAAAAGCTCTCCTAAAAAATAATAACCAAGGCGTAGTACAAATAAAAAATCCTCCTTTTTCCCCTCTTTACAACCCTGCCCTTAACCGCACTGCTATAAAAAAAGAAAAGATAAACCTATCTCGGCTTATAAACCACGTTTTTAGTAACAAATTCCAAATCTCTGCCCACATTTAAACTATTAACCGCAAAACCCAAACTAACCTCGTTAAAAAAGATAGCAAAAGCAATACAGTTATAACAATAATCATAAATAAAAAAACCATCTCTTTTTCGCTTCTCTCCTCGCCTAAATCCATTAGCCCACCGCCCAACTACCCTTAAGATATAAAGGTTAATAAGCTCAAAGCCGCAAATATATTTAGCAAAAAAGCACTAATTAATAAAGTAGAAATAAGCAACAAAGCGCCTCTTTGCAATACTCTTTTTACCCAAAACAATTTATTCCTCTAAGGCATAAAAACCCATATTACCATAAAACAAAAAGAAAAAAAAGCCCTTAAAAAAGCCAACTTGCCTATCTTATTAAATAAAGACGTTTCTAACGTCTCTTTTCAACCTTTAAATTAGCAGAAAATATTTAGTTGAGAAACCAATTTAATTGAAACGTTCCTAGGCAAGCCAAAACAACGCTACCCTCTTTCCTCTAATTAACTAAAGAGCTAAAAGAAAAAAAAACCAACAAAGCTAAAGCCTAAAAAAAACCTCTTTCAATATAACTCCCAGCCAATATCTCTACCAAATAAGAAGAATAAGTAAAAAGTTGTTTTTATATTGTTTCTTTTACGTTATTTCTTCTTCGTCTTATATACAGTATACCCAGCTATTTGTCCCAAAAGCAAAAAGCTGGCAAATATTAATCTAGGTCATTAAGTGGTAGCCATTGCACTGCCTGCTTTATACAAATACATAAAAACCATTGCACTAGCTTTATTAACTAACGCAGATTATACACCTTATTTAAATATCTAATCTACATTAGTCAATAAAGCTAAATTCGCCAAACCTATATTTAATAAAAAATAATCTAGCTATAGCTATGATTACTATATCTAAACAAGCTAATAAAACACCTTCTCTTATCTCAAAAGTAATGCCTCTGCTTACTTTTTTTGCCCCAAGCCATATAATTTAAAGAAATGTAGTTGTAAGCAACCCAAAAAATAGCGCTAATCTAAAAGAGCGAGAATATAATACTAAAACCTATATTCAGCAGAACGCCGCGCATTAAGACAATATAAGCATTATAAAAATATAAGCATAAGTAAAAAGACAAAACAAGTTCTAAGGCAGCGTATGCTTCACCTTATTAGCCAAAGCCCTAATATAAGTCGATAGGTAAAAGGTAAAAAGGCTAAGCTAAAGTATAGAGAAATGTAAAAATATAAGAATATAAAATAATAGCAAAAGGTTGCTAAAGTAGCAAAAGTTTACAAAGAGCAAAACTTTTACAAAAGCAAAAAGTTTATAATAACTAAAAGATTTATAAGTGCATATAAACAATATGGTTAAATCTGAACTATAACACTATTGCTTATATCAGCTTATTAAACATAGATGGCCATTGTTCAACGCAGGTTATATACTTAAATATAATATATAACCTGCGTTAAATAATAAAGATAAAGCTGCGAAATATATACCCTATGCTAGACTATTATTTAAAAAAACTTATTCCCCTGCCTCTGCTAAGCTTATTATATATATAATCAAGCTTCTTTACGCTATTATATAACATTAATAAAAATTAATAAAAAAACTAAAGCAGAGATAGCCTATAATTATATACATATTGAGACTAGCGCATTCCAATTCTCCATATAAAACGAATCAAAGTCTTCGTTAAATTTATCTCCCTTGTAATCAAGCTTAGGCTTAAACTCAAACTTAAACTTAAAAACATAAAATTATCAACTACAAAAAGCGCAATACAAAAAGAGGCTTAAAACACAGCATTATCAACAGCTTCGTTAATTAAAAGACTACCTAGGTAATAATAAAGATAATAAATTAAGCTCTAGAGCATACGCCTTGGTCCAGCATGCCCTTACATCTAGGGCACAAAGTTAAAATCGCAAACATAACAATAAAACAATAATACAAATAAAGTTAATAAATAAATTAATATACAAAAATACACAGATTATACACTAAAATTTAATATACAATTTACTTTAGTGAGTACAAATATTAATAAAAAGCATTACGCATTCATACTATATTCTAAGCAGATAGACAACAAAAATTTATTAGCTCGCTAACACGTATGACATCCTTTAGCAATTAGCGCAACGCAAATTATACACTCTAATTAGCTATATAATCTACGTTAATTACATAAAGCTATAGCCTAGCAAATGCAGGGCTAATAACACAGCGTTTGCCGGGCAGCCGAGATAGTCAAATTATATTTCAAATAATCAAAATAAATTTTTCACAGTATAAGCTAAGTTATGCTTCTTCTTGCCATCCACATTCAAACAATAACACCAGCCTTATTAAGTTAATCCAAAATATCCCTAGCCCTAGCCCTAGCCCTATATAGCTTTCGTCTCCTTCTCCTTATCCTTCTTCTTTTCCTTCTCTCAAAGCGTACAAATAATACCCTCAACGAATTCCTATCAAAAGCAATTAATCCAGCTCATATAAGCCTTCTATAGCGCCTAATATTACAAATACTCAAACCTCAGATTATTTAATTTAACAACGTTGTTAAAAAATTATATATATAAATCTTTAAAAACCCTAACCTTATACATTAAGATAACCGCCTTCAGCTCTAGCTTAGAGAACTTCTGCTTATCCGCTTTAACGCTAACAATCTAAAAGTATTCGTAACGCAATTCGTTAATATTCATATCATAAACCTCCTTTAAAGTTGCTAGGTTAAAAAAAGCCATAGCATTAACCAAAATAATATACAAAAAGTTTAACATATCTAGCTTATCTACCCAAATAATAAATAACAAATACACTACCTAAATAAGTCTAACTTAGCCAATTTCTCTGGCGCTAAGTATTTATATGCAGCCAAATCCTTACCTAGGCAAGCTTTTATAAATATATTATTTACAAACAATAAAAACAATACAAACAATATAAACAAGCAGATTAAATATAGTTTATATTATTATGCTAGATTGCTAAGCGCCTATTTAATTATACTCTTTAGCCGGTGCAATAGTCCTATACCCTTAACCCTTTATTAAATATACGCCGGCCATAGCGGTCAATTGCCAGCGCACTACGCTAATACAAAGGCTAGTCATGCCTAACATTTATATTTTAAGGCGCGTTTACAGCTAATCACCTTTCCCCTTCTCTCTCTTACACAACTATATTAGCAAGCTTATTTTCAACAATCATTAAAGTTATTACGTTAAATTAGCAATCTAATTGCGCAATCAGTTACATTATATCTACCTTTTATCTATCCTCTTCTTTGCCCGCCGCCGCCGCTGCACCCGCCAATAATTATAGGTTTATAAACGCTTACATATAGCCCCATCTTACGCGCACGCACACAATAGCTAACTCTCTCGTGATAATACAAATATTATAATAGCTTAATAGGCCGTTTATGCTTCTCTGCCGTCAATGCAGGAATAATAGCCTAGATAAGCAACGCCTAACAACACGAAAATAGTCTGCCTTTTTAACCTACCTACAGTACGCTCTTTAATAATTAATAAGTTACGCCGCAGCGGCTATCTTAATATTAAACTTAGCCACAAGTCTAAAGCCAACAAAGATATGATCGCGGCCCTTGCCTAGGTCTCTGGTAATTTTATAGTTATTCCTTATAATAGCTGCTATTAAAGTAATAGCTTATAAAGAGATTGCATAGTAATCTAAGAAGGGGTTATTAAGTTAGCAACTTTAGTTTACGCCAATTACTACTATAATAAACAAGCCTTGTTATGCTTTTAGCCTATATAAGCGTCTTAACACTATATAGCGTTAGCGCTAGCAAGCCAAGCTTTTAATTAACTCTTGCTAGTGCAGAGTATTCTTGCCTAAATAAAGGCTTTAAGTACTAAAGACAAAGAGAAGCTAGCAAATATATTATATAGCAGAAATAATAGTTAATTAGCCTTTGCTGTAAAGGAGGAGGAGGAGCTAAGAGAGCAAATAAATATAGATAAGGAGGATAATGATGGCTTTGTTTAGCATAGTTTTTTGGCAGCTGGTGGTAGTGATTATAATAATAATCTAAAGCCGGCTAATTTCTCTAATAGTAAAAAAGCAGAACCCTAGGAGGACTTAGATTAAAGGTCGTTGCCTTTGTTAGATTTTATAGATCGCTAAACTTTGATCTTTGCTCTGCCGCCGCAGCTGTTTTCCAACTACGAAAAAAACCCATTCTCTTCTTAAAAGTAATTTTTGCTTAGTTTAAAGCCTCCTCTTACTAGGTTAAAGCATATTACTGCTAAAGCTAATAAATAAAAAAACTTTTTCTTAAATGCGCATAACCCTTTGCAAAAGAAAGTAAACGCATTTAGCAAAGGGCATTAAAATAGCTTATGTTTTTATTTTAATCTTAAAACCCTGCCCTCTGTTTAAGATGCTAAGTAGCCATTAAATTAAACCATTAAGTAATGGTTACTCTGCTAGTAGCTTAATGCTGCTATAGAAAAACTGCCAAAGGGCACTAATCGCATGCGTTAGGTTACACTACCTACACTATATTAAATACATTCTTCTCCTCTGCTATCTTTCTATCTTTATTCTCTTTTGCCATTCTATGTTTATCTCCTTATTGCTTTTTTTTAAAAGCGGAATAAAAAGATTAAAGCAATTATACCTATAGCTATATTTTAGCCGTGCATCTTCGCTTTTGTTCTAATTTATGAGGGTTAATGATTATTAAACCTCGATAAGCGTTATAAAAACTTATAACGCTCCTTTATTCCTTGCAATAATCCCCCTTACTATAGCGGCTTACGCTAAACAGTTACCAACCCGCTTTACTTCCCCTTTTCAACACACTTATATTTAAGTAGCTTTTCGCTAAGCTGCGTAAACCACTAATAAATACACTCTCATTACTTTTCCCTTTCCAACCTCAAGAGTTCTTACCTCTGCCGCCGTTGCTAGACTAGCTATCTTGCGCGTTAGGCAATCTAAAATTTCCTCTAGCCCGTCATTTACACACAATCCAAAGCACTCGCCATATTATCGCAAAAGTATCATTTCTTACAGTTTCATTTAATACCTTATAAATAGCCACAGACCAAAGAAGATAAGTACCTAGATAGTCTTTTATATCCTGCTTTTCCTCCCTTCTTTTTTCTCCCCACCCGCCTTCACCTATTTTTATTTATACCTAGGTATCTATTATACCTATCTTTGCCCTTAGAATAGCAAAGCTTACTTTAACCACTTCTTTTTTAAAAAAAAATCATCGCACAACCACTAACCAAAACGGCTAAAACCAACTGCCACGCTGGACCCTAAGACCTACTCTATATAATAGCCCTACAAAACCAAAAACAAACTATATAATAATCGCTGCATAGAATACCTAAAACTATATATTATCCAACTTAAAAGTTACGCTATATACTGGCCCGCCAAACTCCAAGGCAGATTGCATTATCGTTGCAAATCCAAACAGCCTACAATAACCAAAAAACGCTCTAAAACCCTATAACAAAGTTAAACAAAACTTTTTACACAACTAGCTGCAGAATAACGTCACATATACGCTAGGTATGCACGCTTAGTTCCAAGACGAACAAATAAACTAACCTAAAAATATAAACGCCGATGCTCGCGAAAAAATAGTAGAAAACTAAACTTAGAACTCAAAACTGCTTGCGTAGTCTTAATCCGCCATACCTAAAAAGCAGCAAAAGTACTATGGCCAACAATAACAAAGCTCTTCCTTTTAAAAATCAATAAATATCACTAAAGTCTATCTACTCCAAGTTAATTTGCTTAGTAAATGCCTTATTTAGAAAAAAGCAAATAAATAAACGTTAAGCTTATAATATAGAAATAAAAAAGCATAGCACGCCTTATATATACTTAAGAGTTTTTTACCTAGGTGCCGCTAACTTTAGCTATATAAAAATTTAGGCAATACTATATATTTACGATGGTTACTTTTATTCCACTTTAAACCTCACAATATATAAAATTAATCAATGCTGTACAAAAAAGCTATACTCGCCTTAATATTGCTAGCAAAGGCTCTCGCAAGCGTAACATAGCTTAGTAGAGGTTAAGGATAATTATCTTAGTGGTCTTAGGTGATCTAACCTGGGTCTAACCTAATTATAGTTATGATTTCTATTACAAACTCATCAGCTTAAAAAATTACAATAAAAAAAATTCTATATTAAAATAAAATAAAAAGAAATAAATAAACCAATTAAAAGATAACAAATATTACATTAAAATAAAGATCTAGCTTAATAAAAATAGCAGTCTAAGATTATAATATTAAAAAATAGTAAGGCTTAGCATAGGTAACGTACTCCCACTTTAATATATAACCAGGTCTATCCTCTCCCGCTCTCCCTTGCCCTCAAAAACTAACCTCCTTACAATCGCTTTTGCCCCCAAAAACCAAACTCCTCATAGTCTCCCCTACCCTTGAAAACCAACCTCTTTGCAATTGCTCCTACCCTTAAAAGCACACTCTTTTATTATTATTTTATTTGCTAGCAGCTCCCTTTCTCGCTAATCCTCCTACTGCCTAAGCTAGCCTCTTAAACCTCCTCTCTCTCTTTTAATCATCAACGCTAAAGGCAGCCTTTAAAAATAATTTTAACACTGCGTAATGTTTAATAAACGTTATCTTTCCTTTCTTTTAACGTCTCTAGTTACTCTGAGAGAATGCGCTTAAGCTATTATTGCATAAAACAATATTAAGCATAAAAGCGCTTTTACTAAGATAAGCGTTTAAAGAGCAGCGCTAGCCTCTTTAAAAATAAGCAGCAGCTAGGCTGCCTATAATTATAAAAACCTTTTGCAATAAAATTCTTCTATAACGTAGGCAGCTTAAGCATTGCAATAAAACCCTTTTAACAGCCAAGCTGTCAAGCTGCCTATAATCACACTCTTCCCAACTAATCCAAAGCTTTGTTAAAGGTGAATCTCTGCGAGGCAGCAGCCCTCGTTGTTTTTTACCGCCCCTTTTAACCTTTAAAACCGCAGCAGCTTTTGTTATCTCTCTCTTTATCTCTTTTGCTATTGCTTTGCAAGCAAAAAGCCCAAAGACTCTCTATAAATAAAAAGCTTAAAGACTCCCTGCGAGCAAAAAGCCTAAAAACTCCTTATAGGCAAAAAGCCTAAAAACTTCTTATAAGCAAAAAGCCTAAAAGCTTACTAGCGTGCCAATAGCACTAAAAAAAAGAGAGTAAGTAGCGGCCCTTTGCTACCCTTGCAATTTTTATTATCGTCCCTTTCGCTGGAATAGCAGCAAGCCTTTTACCAAGCTTAAAAACAAAGACAGTAAACACCCTTTTAACCCCTAAGATAGCAATAGCAGCTTAGCTTGCTAAGCTCAAAAATAGCAACGGCGGACTAGTTCCTCTTATCGTCCCTTTCGCCGAAGCGCCGAGCCTTTCTCGCCAAGCTTAAAAACAAAAACAGCAAGCACCCTCGTTAACCCTTAAAATAGCAGCGGCGAGCAATCTCGCCAACTCCTAAAACAAAAGCAGCAGCCCTATAAATAACCTTTTTTAACCTTTATCTTGCACCTAGTCTTAATACCTAAGCTACTTAAAAGTAACCTCTAATATTAATAGTTTTACTATTAACTTTATAAACAAAGTTAAAATATCTACGACTTTACCACTATCACTAATAACCAATATAACCAATAATCCACTATATCATTATACCTTATATATAATACATAATATATAGGGTTATTATAGCTTAATAAAAGCTTGCATAACATTTCTATAAACAATAGCATTATAGAGCAAATAATAAAACTTAAACTGCTGAGTCATTATTTTAAACCTAGGAATAATCTTATCTCCCTAAGCGCAGGCAGCTAAACCTAAGTTCTCTAAAAATAAAAGCAGTTTTAAATCTATGCCTATCGCCTTACGCTTTACCTATATCTTAGGTATTTTATTAAAGAAAATAATCGCGCTTAAACGCTATTGCCCAAGCTTGCAACTTAATTCTTACACAATAAAAATAAAAAAGATCCTATATATAGTTAAAACTCTGCTTTTTACCCTACCAAAATAGACAGCAATATACCGCATTAAGCTTGCCCACTAGCAAAAAGCACTTAGTTGTACCAAAGGTCTACATAATTTTATCAAGCTAAATAACCGCTTTGATCTAGCTATCCTTAGCATTATTAACGCAAACAACTTTTTTATTATATTTTAAACACAACTCCTTAATGCCAAGATTCACTTTAAACACGCCGTTAAAGTATCTCCACCCCTTAACCATCCTTACCTCAACAACAGCAAGCTAATCTTTATATCAATAAACCATGCGGATATAAGAAGGGTTTAGGATAATAGCAATACCTGGTTTCTTTGCTCCTCTAAAGCTCCAGAGTACTCGGCATACAAGCAATAGATACAGCCAACTATATTACCAATAAACCAAATATCCTCCAGCAAAAAAGAAATTATTACCATCTTAGACAATATAACGTCCACATAATCAATTGTCAAAAGCAGAGGCACTGGCAAGGCAAGCGAAAACTTAGCCCCGTTCCACGCCTCCAAATCAAAAACACGCTCATTAAAAGTGCTCTTAGCTTTATTTAAAGCTCCAGACTTAAGCCAGTTATATACTAAAAAGTGCAAAGAGTCACTAAAATCAAATATAATAAACAAAGCAAGATAAAAAAACAATATTGGTTACATATGCAGATTTATTGCAAAAAAACACAAAGCTATAATAACAAAGGCCTTTAAAAGGTAACTTAGCAACCTCTACCCAAAAAACAAAAGCTAAAAATAAAGAGAAATAAAAGCAGATTACAACTATATATTCCCCCAGCCGCAAAGCAACTCGCTATAATCTAAACCATCATTTTACATCACAAAAATGCCTCTCTCTCTCAGGCCAAACTTCACCAAACAACGTCATCGCGCCCCAGCATCAAGATACAAAGCAACGCCCCATCGTTAAACGCCGCCTTACTCCATATATCAAAGCAAAATGCAAATAAAGGCCAAAGCTTCCAAGCTCCAGGTTGCCTTGTAAACATTATCTCTTTATAGCCCGTTAAGCTCTAGTTTTAAAAGTTGCTATGCCACCGTTTAAAAAAGCTAACAAAAGGCACCTACAAATAACTACTGCTACATAACAAATACTTTATTACCTTTATACTTCCACACGCCGCCGCAAATCTTCCACCCTTAATAGTCTACAATACCTACCGCTCGCCAGATCTTCATCTTTAAACTGCTAATAAACTAGCCAAAGATAAGCTGCAACCCCATTACAAATACCTCACCCTTACTAACGCGCGCCGCTATAAACTATTAAGCCATTACCTGCTCAATAACCCAACTCCCTTCTACACGCCACATTCTATCTATATAACATTAAAATCTTTATCATCATTATAAATATCTTCAATAATAACCACCAGCTGCATCTAACGTAAAACAAATACAAAATTCAATTTAAAGTAGACTTAAATGTTATTAAAATATAACCCTAGCTAAAAAACAAACACAACAACAAGTTTATACGCTTAAAAAAAAAAAAAAAAGGCATACGTTGCACCTTATACCAAATAAGCATTACCAACCCACAAAATCCCTTATACTACTACCTAACGCATACAAAAGGTATTAAAGCATATCTTTAGCCCCTATACAATACTACTAAAAAAAACGCTTATAAGTATTAAAATCACAACTTTAAATCTACCTTCCGCTTTCCTTAAGCCAAGCTCAAAAACAACAGCCAAATAACTAAGCTAGCCATTCTCCGCGCCGCTACTAAAAGTCGCCGCTATATATAGCTTATATTAACAAAAGCAGCGGCTAAAAGCCGCAATCTTAGCCCTAATAACATATATATTATCATCAACACAGTTACTATCAATAAGCTACCTAACGACTAAAACAAATTAAGCTCTCCCCTTTTTCCACCGCAAAACTTTAACACCCCAGCTAGCTTATCCCTCCCTAAACCTCATACACGCTCTAAAGACTTTATAGCCAACTCATCTTCCCCTTAGCCTTATATACGCTCTAAAAACATTATAGCCAGCTCATTTTCCCTTTAGCCTTATGTGCGTTTTAAAAACGTTACAGCTAGCTTATCTTCTACGCCTTATACACGCTTTAGAAACGTTACAGCCAACTCATCTTTTACGCCTTATATGCGCTTTAAAAACGTTACAGCCAACTCATCTTTCCCTATGCCTTATACGCGCTTTAAAAACATCACAGCCAACTTATCTTCTCCTATGCCTCATGCACGCTTTAAAAACATCACAGCCAAAATCGCCAGCCTTATATTCTAAACGCCACCCTCTAAAAAACAGCGCCTAAATAAATTAGCCGGCAACTCTCTTAACCAGCAAAAAAAGCAGCAAAAAAACTAAAGTAACTAAATAAAAATATAAAAAAAAATAAAAGGCTAACTTCCTAAAAAGCAGCATTAATAAACAAAAGCTTGCAAAAGATAAGATTTAGTTAGTTAATTAATAAATGTAACTATAGATTTATAGCAAAAAGAAAAAACCGGTCCACTGCAGACCAGCGCTAGCCAGCAACAAAAAAGCACACAAGCCACCTTCTATAGCCCCATCTATCAACGTAAATAACCTCCCTTCCTTCCTTATACCACCACCAACAAATCAATAGCATACCCAACCTAATACACTATTTATTAATATAAAACCCTACCAATAATAACACCTTAATACATAATAAAAACCACAAAAAACCAAGCCGATAGCATAGCGTCAAAGTTCGCCAAATTAATCAAATTAAATCTCAGCTGGTCAAAATAAAATTTTCAAAAAAAAGCCAAGAAAAAAGATAGATTAATATATATCATGCTACAGCCTTTCCTCCGCTAACCCGCTTTGCTCTAAGCAAACCAATCTAACAAAAAACAAGTTCCACAAAAGATAAATCTTGCAAACGGTCATAGTTTAAAAATCTTATACTAGTATATTTGCTATAGCTACAGCTTTTCTACCTTCCCTTACTCTTTATTAACTTCCCTAAGCTACCGCTTATTAATACTATTTAGCAAAGCTAGTCTTTATATTATAAAAAGTACTTAAAACAATAAGCTAATGCTTAAAGCATAAAATAAAATAATATATAAAATATAAAAAGATAACCTTTTACCTAAACACTAAGGCGCAATAATATAAAACGCTCAATCGAATACTTAAATATATAATAATATTAACTAAAATCTCTGGTAGACAATGGTCAACCTCTAAGCCAACACTTTTACTTTTATTTATTATTACTTTCAGCCCCCCTCGCTCTTGTACTATAAAGCTCCCTTTTAACACTTTTATCTTTTATCTTTTTAAAACTACACCTAGGCAATTTCCAACATATAATTTACATTTTTATCATACCTTTTAAGCTCCTAAAGCTTCTATACTTACCTAGATACTATTATTAGAATACCTTCCAACAACTTTATCAACTCTTTATTAAGTTTGCAAAAGTTAAACTTCAATACTCTACAAGCTTTACTATACAACCTCTTAACGTTTAGCATTCTTAACTAAAAGGAGAATACGCTGGAATTATGCGTTTTTAACATTATAAAACACAGAGATGTAAAATTTACTACATTGTAGCCAGTGATAAGCCTTACCGCTAATGCTATTAATAGACTTTTCTACAAAATAATCGCCACACCCTCGCCTCTTAATAATATAAGAACCATAGCCTATAAGCTTCAAAATATCACACAAAAATACTAATATCTTACCACAACATCCCCTACCCCCTAATTTCAAATACTATCAAAATTATACTAAACTTTATTATATTTATACAGCTTACTAACATAAAACACCAGCTTAGTTTTACAGCTGCCAAAATCAATAAAAGCCTTCGTCTCCTTAACAACATCAACACCCTGCGTCTATCAGTCAACCGATTGCTAACCAATAAAAAAGCCCAGACCAACAAGATTCAGCTCATCAAACATGCAACAGGCTATTTTATCATAGCATTTATCCATTTCAACAACATCATCGCTAAGGCCCCTATGCCTTTATTAAAGAAAACAAAGGCAAATATATATTATTATCTATGCTAGTAAAATAGAGTAATAAGTAGAGTTCTAACAGTATACAAGCTTAATCTTGCATTTTACTCTAAATAAACATAGCGTTACTCTAGTGTAACATATTTAAAAGATGCAATTTTATCTAAAGATAGTCTAAGGAAATATGCATATAACATTTTAAAAGGCGCTAAGCAACAAGCAAAACCGCATAAATATCAAAGCAACTTCTTATTTATCTTCTCTGCTTTTTATACAAATATCTTTACTATATATTTCTTATACTACCTAGATAGCCTTTCCTTTTCTCTCTATCTAAATAAAACTATATTTAATTAGTTTTTGCCTTTATAATTTATGCTATTTATTTAAACTAATCTAAAGCGACAGCTATTTTAAGTTTCAACGTAATACAACATCCTAGCTATATAACTTATTAAAAACCTTCTATAGCTTCTTTTGCGTTAAATTATTATTATTAAAGCATAGCTATCTTTAAGTCTTTGCGCTATGGCATACTTTCTTAAGCCGTTTGAATTTAAAAGTTCCGCTATACTTTTGCACTAAATAAGTCTAATATATAATAATCGAATAAAAAAACTTAATTTTAGTGTAAAAAGCATAAAGGAAACTTAATTGACTGTTTGGCTTGTTTTTTATTGCTGACTAAGATACTAGGTTGTTAAGCGAGAGGCGGAGAGTCGCAGTCTCAAGGTTTAAAAAGGAGGCCAGCAGCTAAATCTTAAGAGTAGGGTAAAGGTGCCACTAAAGACGTATAGGCGTAGTAAAGACCTAAGTATCTAAAGCCTGCCTAAAAACCTAAAACTATATACAAAACCTCTTATAAATTATAAGTACACTATGCTATAATTAAAAGGTTAGCCTTGTTTTAGTAATAAAATATAGCATAAGCATACCTATAAAAAACACAGTGGATTATGTTGCTTACATGTTGGAGGGACCTCTTTGCCGTTTATTTAAAGGATTTTGGCTTTATTAAAGCATAAAAATCTATTAAGATTGGTTTTTATTAGCTTATATATTAAATACGCAGGTAGTATACAGAGTAAGTTGTTGTAAAGATAGGAGCAGTCCTGGGATAATTAATATTTGTTTTGCGATAAGCCTATTGGAAAACAAACACTTACCATCCTTTAAAATGGACTATATTTAATAAAGTTATTAAGCTGGATGCTATTACGTAGCTAAAACTGGCTGTCAAACTATACAATGGCTTGCAAAAGCCCTGTAATTAAATCTGCATAAATATAATAAGCATAGGCTAACGCAATAAGCAGATAAGTTTTGAAAAAAAACTTTAATGCAATATCTTTTAATATAGCATATTTCCAATTAGCAAATAAGAAAAAACAAGTTCTGATATGGCTTCTTTTAATACTTTACAATATTATTAAAGCCTTTATATAATAATTAAAATGCTGCTTAACTTTATAGCTAAGCTATAGAAGACCCTTTTATTATTAAGAATACTTTTTAGACAGCTTTGTTTTATAAACTAGCTATATATCTTGATAAATAAGCCGCCTAAGGCGCCAATGCATTATCTCTTTTGATTTTTTAAAAACGCCGCTATAACCTTTATTATAATGTATATTAAGTTTGCGCTACGCTTTAGCATCTTTAACAAAAGTAATAGGCGTTTAAACGAAAAGGCCTTATAACGTAAGAGATAAAAGATTTCTAAGCTATTGTATATATTAATATTATAGTCTAAGTATATAGATAAAGTTTAGCTGTCTAGCTAAGGAAGAGTGACTGAGTAAGGAAGAGTGACTGAGAGAAGCTGCTATCTTTATAGGAGGGAGACTATGAGCAGTTTATGGCGGCGGGTTTTCTTATTAAGCAATCTTCTTTTGATGCTGTAATTTAATATGCCTTTTAAGGTTATTAAAGCAAGTGAATGGCTTGCTATAAAAATTGCCGTTGGCTAGCCGCTCCTGGCATTGGTGCCACTGGCTGTCTATCTTAACGATAGTTTATAGCCAAAGCAGGCGTAAGGGAGAGAGGCGTATATGTATACGATTGACCTATAGTTAGAACGTGGACGTGAACGTAGACGTAAATATAGACGTCCTTATTAAGAGGCATTGCCCCCATTGAAATACGTATATCCCTCTTGCAATACATTGTAAATAAGCATATAGTTGCTTTATGATTTGATTAAAGGGTTTTCTAGGCAATACTAACGTTTTTTTAAACAGCCTTATCGCAAGGCTGCTATATAAAACCCTCGAAGAAAAAGAAGTCTTAGCTTTAAGACTGAGAACAACGAGCCATTGTCCCCGTTCCCTTATGAGACCCTCCCAAGACACTTTATTAGACACCCTCCTAAGACCTAAAAAACCGGGAATTAGGTGCGAAATTATCAGAATACGGGAAGGGGAAAGGCAACGTTTTGAGCAAGTCAGAACAGAGAATGACATGGGCGAGCACGATTGAAAGAGAGGGTTCGGCAAGATCTAGATTTCAAAGTGGTGATGAGTGTAGGGCATTCCGCTGACGGACTCGATGAGTCCGGCATCGATAGTGCGGTCATCAACTCAACGACGCTCGTGATACGTGGTAAAACTCCAAAATCACAATGCCTTGACAACTTGTCTGGCCACTTCGTGCTAGCGCCGGTCAACCCTCAGCTGGCCTTTCGGGACCAAGCAGCAACCATCACAATGCGGACGCGACTAGTCGTAGACGTTCGAGACCAGACAAATCGATGGAATTCTCTAGACCTTCGCGAAGACTGAATCAGGCGTCCTCGGGCTCCCAGTTGCGAAGGACCCCTACGCCGAAATGTAGCAGAAACACCAATGCAAGATCCATAATGCCCATAGCCGAAGAAACCGTCATATCTTTTTCTTTCCGGAGACTCGTCCCGTCCATTCCCCGGAAGCACCGGGCCGATCCTCAAAGGGTAGCCCTCAAGTCTGTGTCGTTCCAACGACTGTCGAACGCCTGCTCATGCCACCTAGGCACCTGGTATGCGCTTAGGAGGTGGGGTTGGGGTTCATCTATCGCGCTGCGTCAGCCAGAACGTTCTTGGGATCCGAGGGCGGGAAGCGCAGTTCTGTTGCCGCTGTTGAAGACATGATCCGTATGGCGCTTACCTTTCTCTTGCCACCGGTGAGCTGGACGTTCACGAAACGGCGGGTGTACTTGAGTCTCTTCATGGCGCGGCCCTTACTGCACTGTTGTCAGCGTCTGCCCATATCGTCCTCGAGTTCGAGTGTCGGCACGCGGCTTGGTCGGTCGTAAGCGAGGGTAGGGCAGTTCATCGAACGTACGGCAGCTTCTTCTTCTCTGCATCCGAAAATCAATCAGTTTTCTAATTTCCAACTCACAAAGTCTGGAATTCGACGGTACGCACCCTGAGCCTCAACCTTGGGGGTCTGAGACTTGACCTTTCCGGCACGAGCGCTGTTTGTCCCAAAACTGTCAGAAAATTTCGTCCCCTTTTCTTTGCCTGCTCCCGTCTGCTCGGGCAGCAGCCGGTCCAGAAACTCGGTAGTCCTTACAGGGATCCGTGAACCTTTCCCATTTTCGATGTGGTTTTGTTTGACTGGCGCTTTGACGATGGTTGTGCAGTCGGTGGGTTGTCGATGGAAGGTTGTCGGTCGATGATGAGTCGTTGGAGGAATTCTTGGTGGATTTGCTGAGGTTGCCCCCGCTGCCAGTGGGCGGCGGGCCTGATTCGGCTAGCGGCAGCAGTCACGTGTCGGTATAGTTTCGGCGTTTAGATAAGCAATCTGATAAGGAATCCGCTGCTGTTGATGCAAGACCAGCGCGAGCCTGGGAATTGAATTGCTCTACAGCACAAGCGTCGAAATGGCCAAAGAGAAGAATTACAACCCCGTACAGGCCCAGCGCAAGGCCGACAAAGCCAAGGCGATCAAGAAAGGTATCTCATATCTCCACCCCGCTTCCCAAGTCCTCCGCAGTGTCTAACGAGGTTTGCAGGCAAGGCCGACGTCACAGCCAAGCGCAACGAGCGCCTCGCAAAGCGCAACCCGGAGACCATACAGAAGCAAATCGACGACCTCAAGGCGATCACCACCGGCGGTGGCAAGCTCAGCCGGCACGAAGAGCAGCTCCTCGAGGGTCTAGAGAAGGAGCTCAAGGCGGTCCAGAAGGCCCGCGAGGCACTCGGCGATGCCGCACCACAGTTCCGCCGCGGCGGCCCACCACGAGATGGCGACAACGACCGGGGTGTGCTGGGCAAGCGGAGACGAGACTTTGACGACGCCGAGTCGGGCAGTGACAGCGACGTGCCGGAGGACGTGAAGAGCATCCCTATGCCCAGGGATACACCACCGCCCATCTCAAAGGAGGCCATGGACAAGTGGTGGGCTAAGAGAAGGGCAAAGAGAAGTGCAAACGCCAACACTGAGTCTCTGGGTCGTGACCGCGGTTTCGGCAGAGAGAACGAGGAAGGGAAGCAGTCTACTCCGACTCCAGCACCGGTCGAGGTCAAGACCGTGTACGAAGCCAAGCCTATGGTGAGAGACTTGCGGAAGGAGGCCGCCGCCTTCGTTCCAGCCGTGGTCAGACAGAAGTTAGACAAGAGCCAGGGCAAGGGAGGTCTGATGGAGCCAGAGGAGGCGGACAGGCTAGAGCAGGAAGGCTACCTAAAGCCTGCAGCCCGAGCAGATCAAGCCCAACCGACTGAGACGGAGCTTAATGCGGCATCTGCACCCCGGCAGGTCACAATGGAGGAGGTCGAGGACGACGAGGACTGAATGGCTCCTTCGGAAGTTTACAGCACATAAACAAAGCTGGCAAAATTCAGAGTTGCAAGCCATGACAAGATACTAGGGCGACACTGAGCAACGCGAGCTCTGCATCAGTCGACAGGGTTCCAATGCGGATGGCCACCAGAGGACAAGCTACAGCTGTCGAGGACTCCATGCTGGATTATCTCGACTATCCTCGATTCCTAATCGTGACTAGCAAGCGATCTCGGTCGGTTCTCCGTCTTGCAAGGACTCGCCTGCAGCAGCGTTACTCACGTACTCCCAGAACATACCAGACCATCGATGCAGAAAGCAACGACGCAGACCCTGGGCCTAACACCAGCAACGTACGATGGACATATCCCGATGGCTTTTAGTGGCTTCACCTTGGCGATACCCGACGCCTTGGCGACTCACGCCCTGCATTTCGGCTTCTGAGATCATTGGCAGGCGCCTCGGGTCCAAGTTCTAGCGTCAATACACGCCAAGGTCCCATCCAGCGCATCAACAGGATTTTTGAACAGTGGCGAGAACATAGATGACACAATCCTCGTCGACAGGAGGACCTCGGGCGTGATCGGCTCTGGACTGCCCGTATGCTACAGTGTGGGAAGGAGATCGCTGTTGGGTAGCCATGCAGCAGCATTGCATCCAAAGAGACAACCATGATATATTGTTGGGTGACGATTTGCTTCAACACAAAAACCTTGACGCTCGTGATTGGCACCCCTACCCCTGTATCACTCCGCATCTCTCCCGCTGCCCTCCCGGAGCGCTCTGCTAGTATTCGTGTAGGACTTCTGCAAGTGTCAAAACCCCCATCTCACAGCTCGGTTGGGAGCTCGCCTCAAAAAGTGTGCCTCCGAAGCAGATTCTGCTAGTCGACTGAATCCCGGTGCACGTCTTTCGGATCGGCCGGTGGAACCACACTCCGACAGCGGATTTGAGCCGGCAATTATCCCACTCACTTTCACCGCTAATGACCAGCTGCCGTTGGGCCGTAAATCTCCGCATCGTTGAAGCGTACCGGCGATGAGTGTCTGTTCAGACTGCTTGTAAGTTGTGTGACGTGTGAGCTCAGTATGGCCGCAGAATCTCTTCCCAGCGAGCAGAGGCACGGAGAAACCGTCAAGGCGGTTCAAGGCGGCTGTGACAGGACTTCGTTGACTGACTTGCGCGACGAGAAGAACCCGTCCGAGCCCGTCACCGTCTCGGCCGCGACGGCGCCCGACGCGAGCGACGAAGACGACAGAGACAACGGCAATGGCTCAGCATCCGGCTCAATGAGTGAGAAGGGCGGGCGCCCGGAGAACACCCCAGACTTGCTTTCTGGACCTGCCCTCTCCGGACCTCCTCTCTTCGTGGTGCCAAGCATCCCCAGAGAAGACCCACGGCGCCGCCCTTCGACTGCGGACACAGACAATGAGACCTTCCCAGAAGGCGGCCTACGCGCATGGCTCGTCGTCCTGGGCTGCTGGTTCGCGCTCATCGCCTCGTTGGGTTTGATGAACACGCTGGCGACCTTCCAGTCGTACCTCCTTACACACCAGCTCAAGAGGTATGATGACGGCACCGTGGGATGGATCTTTTCATTATACACCTTTGTTGTGTTTTTTCTGGGCTTGTACATCGGGCCAATATTTGACAAGTATGGACCGAGATGGATTGTATTAGCCGGCACGGTATGCGTCGGCGCTGGCATGATGCTCTTCAGCATCTCAACTGGTGAGCCTACCTCACGAAAATTTCTATAGTGCCGCGTTACTGACGCGGCTCTCGAGAACTCTGGCACTTCATCCTCTCCTTTGGCCTGTTCACAGGCCTGGGCTGCTCCCTGCTCTTCACGCCCTCCTTCGCCGCCCCAGGCCACTTCTTCATGCGCCGGCGCGGCCTCGCCACCGGCCTCGCCGCCACCGGCGGGTCCATCGGCGGCATCGTCTTCCCGCTGATGCTCGAGTCCCTCTTCCCCCGCCTCGGCTGGGGCTGGTCCATCCGGGTCCTGGGCTTCATCTGCCTTGCTTTGTGCGGCCTCGCCAACCTGCTCATCCGCAAGCGCCTGCCGCCGGCCCGCAACGCGAGCGCCCACCCGGACTTCCGCATCTTTCGCGACCGCGCGTTCCTGTTTACCACCGTCGGCATCTTCCTGCTCGAGTTCGCCCTCTTCATCCCCATCACCTACATCTCGAGCTACGCCCGCGCCGCCGGCTTCTCGACCGCCTTCTCCTTCCAGATCCTGCCCATCCTCAACGCCGGCTCCGCGCTCGGCCGCGCCATCCCGGGCTACTGGGGCGACCTCATCGGGCCCTTCAACATCAACCTGCTCATGTGCGTCCTCTCCGTAATCGCCTGCTTCGCCATCTGGCTGCCCGCGGGCTCCTATACCGCCGGCCTGGTTCTCTTTGCGATCCTCTTCGGCTTCGCCTCGGGAAGCAACGTGAGCATCACGCCTGTGTGCGTCGGTATGCTGTGCAAGACGCAGCACTATGGACGGTACTACGCGACCTGCTACACGATCGTCAGCTTCGCCTGTCTGGTGGGTGTGCCCATCGGCGGAAATATCTTGACGAGTAACGGTGGATCGTATTGGGGCGTGGTCGTCTTCACGGGATGTGTGTACGCGGCTGCTTTCGGGTTTCTGGGGGCCGCAAAGGGCTGTAGTGTGGGCTGGAACCCGTGGGTAATTTTCTGATGAAGATGACCCCGGGTTCTTGCTCTCGATACAGGGCTGTGTTGGATTTGGTTGGCTGTCAGCTACTACTGGCCAGCAGACATCACGCTGTGTGAGATCATATCGTGGAACTGCATACATGTTACAGAAAGACGCCAACGATATCTCTAACATACATGATATACACGTGCTTGATCATGTGAGCTTTATATTGGTCCAACCTGCAAGCTCACCTGTACAATGTGCATAAAAAATATATTACATTTTGCTTTGTCCACCTATAATGAATGTGCCGCAACAGTCCCAATCCCAATTAATCTGGGGCACAAACCGAGTAGGAAAGCGTTTACAAACTAGAGGCAAGGGAGCGCCATGAATTTTCAACCGGGTATACGAACTCCGAAACCGCTCAGGCCAGATCTTCCTTCCAGCTTTTGGCGAATCGTCCTATAACTTCCAACGCCACCACGCGTCAGAACCCTCCCTCAAAAACGGAACCTGATCCAGGCATCTTAAGCACCCCAGCCACCCTTCTCAGCAATTTGCATCGCCAGCTCCATGATGCTCGCGGCACCGATGACCTCCATGTCGGTAATCTTGACGCCGACGTTCTTGAAGATCCAACTCCGGAAGCTCGAGGTCACAAGCGAATCAACCCCGTACGCCGACAGACTCTTGTCAGCATCCATGTCGTCAGGGTCCATGCCCAGCGACACAGACAAGTAGTTGACGCAGCCCTGCAGCACCGTCTCCGTTGCCTCCTCGACCGTTTCAGCGTTCTTGAGAGCGGCGACCAAGCCACGACCGGTGTGCTGGGACGACTGCGATGAGAAGGACGATGTTGTGGGCGTAGTTCTGCCACTCTCGGCTGGCAGCTGCGGTAGATCGACACCGTTCAGAATCTCGAACATCTTGGTCTCGGTCCAGTAAGGATCAGATACCTCGTTCTGCAAGATGAGACCGCCTGTGCCGACACCAGTGACGATTTGTGAAGGAAGCTTGAATGGATCGCTGCTGCCACACATGGCGCGCTCGACGAGGAAGAGGAAATCCTCTAGCATCACCATGAGAAAACCGCTTGCCTTGAGTATGGCGCAGGTCTTTTCGTCCTTCTCAAGCATGCCAGTGCCCATGACTGGACCTAGGTCGATGGAGACAGAGTGCATCCCCTGTGCTGTGCGATACCCAGCGAGTGCATCTTGATAGCAGTTGCCAGCTGCATAGTTCGCCTGACCGCGATTGCCGATGACACCGGAAGCAGATGACAAGAAGATGAAGAAATCCATGTTCTTCGGCAGGACTGTGTGTAGATTCCAGGAACCCTTCATCTTGGGCTCCGTAGCAAACCTCCAGTCCTCGTACGTCATCGTCTCCCATACTGAGTCTGCAATGACAGCAGCGCATTGCACTACGCCCTTGATGGGAGGCATTTCACCCTCAACGATAGTCAGAACCGATTCAAGGTCACACTTTTGGCAGATGTCTGCCCGAGGAGCCTTTGCGACCACCCCGCGTTGCGTAAGTGACAACAGGAAGCTGTGATCCTCTGGGCTCTTTGCGCCTGATCGTGAGAGGAAAAGCAGATGACGAGCACCACGATCCACCATCAGCTTAGCGACTGCCTTGCCCAGGCCGCCCAGGCCACCAACCAGGATGTAAGTGGCGTTAGGGTCAAGAGACACGGTCTTGAGAGGGTTTGTGCCAACGCGCACGACAGAATTATCCGTGAAAGTCACAGTGTTCATGTGTCGGCCCGGCGCGGTAGACATGTTCTCCCATAGATGATCCAAGTGCTCGACACGCTCCTCGAGAACGAGACCGGGTGGGCAATGTCCGAGCTGTCCGGAAAGCTGCAGCTCGAGCACCTCTGCCCACGCCTTGGCCAAGACCTTTGGGCGCTTCTTGATCAGGGTGAACAGATCGAACTTGTGGAATGAGATCTTCGCGTGGTTGGGGATCACAGCTGTCTTCGATGCCGTGTCGTTGGTGTTAAGGATCAGGAAGAGGTGTCCATTCTCCGCGATGCACCGTGCGCTCTGCTCGAGGTTTTCGGGGGACGGCGAAAAGAAGAAGTCAACACCAACCCCCGCAGTGAGGCGCATGATCTCGTCAGGAAAGCGATCATTTGTCGAATCGACAATGTAGTCCTTGGTGATGCCGTAGTTGCCTTCAATGCAATCTCGCTCCTCCGCGGACCGGATGCCCACAAAAATAGTTGCCCCAAGCATCTTGCACAAACGAATGACAGCGTCTCCGTATGGGCCTCGAGCACGATTGATAAAGACTGTGTCTCCTGAAGAAATACAACCTACTGTGTTCACCCCGTGATAAGCAGTGGTCAGAGCAGTTGGGCTCATTCCCAAAGCCATAGATCGATCTTGGAGCTGGTGAACGAAGCTTCGATCCACGATAATGGAGGTTCTGATCGTGCCGCGTGCAAGGGCAACAACGAGGCTGCCCTTGGGCAGATCGGTGACATTGCTTCCCGTACCTGTGACCGTGCCAATTGCATCTGCACCCAAGAGACTCTCGCTGCTCCGACCCAGGATAGTCTCGAGATCAATGGGGAACAAGTGAGTGCTTTCCATCGCGATGCGCACTTCATTGGCGCCTAGAGATTGACCGGTAGACTCGGCGGACACGAAATATGTGCTCTTGATATCGGTGACGTGGCCGACCTTGACCTCCACTGGCCCAGTAATCTGTTCAAGAGGCAAGGACTGGATCTGAATGGCTTCCTCTTCCCCCTTCTCAATTATCTTATTCAAGGGGTACAAGGGCCTCAAGCGGGCACTGAACAACTTGTGATCGCGCAAAGAGTATTCGACCTCAGGGATCTCGCCAGTATCTGGCCCGGTAAAAGACCAGCCAAAGACCGATTTGATGGCAGACGCCGACAAGGCAGCTTCGTCCTGGCCCTCAATTCTGCCAAGGTCCAGGGTAACGATGCGTCTGGAAGAGTCCTCGGAGCGGACGCTCCTTGCTAGACCATGGAAAGGTGCCCGGTCAGGCTTCTCAACTGTGTTCTGAGCCTCGCTCGTGAGCCAGAGTAGGCCAGGAGTGGTCACTAGAAGCGTCTTGAGCAGATCGAATGTTCGGGCCTGCATGTTGAACACTAGGGACTCGTCGAGCTCAACAAGCGATATGCAGAGCTTGCTCATGCGCTGCTGGGTCAGCTCCGAAATGCGAACTAGTTCGAGGTTTGGGACCGCGAGGTGGCGAAGCAGAATATCTGCAGCTTCCGAAAGATCACTGTCCGGAAGCACAAGCGTGATCGGTCTTCCCTCGCCCAGAACATTCGATTCGTCCATGTACATCGGTTCGGGGTCAACCTCCTTCCAGATCAGCTCGCTGCACAAGTGGCGGTTGCTCGGCAGGAAGCTCGATCCGTCAGAGCTGATCTTGACAAATTTCATGCCCTTCACCGCGACCATTGGTTTCTTGAAGGTCTCATCAGACATGATGATATCTGCCTGTGCCTCTCTGAAGCCCTTGAGTTGAGCTGTCGCGTACCCGTGAAACTCTGCACCGGCACCACGTAGCATGCTAGGCGAGAACGTGATCTGACGAATGGACGACGGTACCATGGTGGTACTGCCGACCGCAAAGACAGTTTGAAACATTGCGTCGAGGGTAGTCGGATGAATAAGGTGGTCATATTCATATTGTGCCGGCATCTTGGATTTTGTGTCTGGTATGCGAACCACACTAGTGCAGCAAGCCTGGCTCTTGGACAGCGCAACGATGTTCTGGAAGAGCGGGCCGTAGTTCATGCCAATGCCATCCAGACGTTCGTAGAATGGGCGCATGTTGATGGGTTGGGTACACACGGAGCGCAGCCGCTGGTAGGTGCTCCGATAATCTTCGCCATGCGTGGTCTCTTCGTCCGGCGTATCAGTGACCTTTCCACGATAGAAAATGGTGAAAAGACCATCAGCGTTCTCCTGCCAGTGGCCGTGCTCTGTCCTGGTCATTATAGAGAATGAGTAAACAGATGAGCAGTGAGTCGCGTCAGGCGAAGGAACCTTCATGATCTTGGCATTGAGCATGTGCTCCAAGCCGTGCTGGCTAGTTGGGATGATGACCGGCTTGATGATATTGAAGTCGGAGATCTGGTAGACATCGACCAGGAGTGACGGGTCACTGCACTGTCTCGCGGCTTCTAAAGCCATGGTAAGAAGGCCGGCGGCTGGGCATATGATAGCCTTTTGGACCTGGTGATCGATGAGCCAAGGATTTTCTTCCAACCTGAAGAACCCGCGCCATCGAGGCTCCTGCGGAGTTGATTCAGCAAGGGGAGCCCCGATCAGATCCTCGCGGCCGTGGTCTCGAAAGCGCAGCGAGGTACCGAGATGCGATTCGAACCAGTAGGTCTTGGAGCGGTTGAAAGGGTATGGCGGAAGGTCGACAAGGAGTTGAGGCAAAGAACCCTCCATGCTCTTCCAGACCCACGAGAATTCTACGGGGATCCCTCGCGACCAGACCTCACCGAGTCCCTCCAGCATGGTAATTGACGCGTTCTTGTCCCGCTTCAGCAAAGGAACACAGCAAAGGTCCTTCTTGTTGGGTTTGACGGCCTTGACGATCTCTTGTATAGGTCGATTCAGCGTTACTTGTGGGCTGACTTCGATGACGACTTTTGGTTTGATCGCCTGGTACATGGCAGAGAACGCCTGATTGAACAATACCGGCGAGACCATGTTCGTAGACCAATACTTCGCATCAATGTCGCTTCGATCGATAAGCCCTCCGGTGACTGATGAGAACATCTTCGGACCGCTCTCTGAGGTTGTCGTACTGGTGTCTTGCAATGATAACCGATACTCTTCTTCAACGGGCTTTAAGTGATGAGAGTGGTAAGCGATATTGACGGCCAGTAGTCGGCGCCAAACGCCATCTGTGGACATCCGCTGCGCAATCTTCAGAATCTCCTCTTCATCGCCAGACAGAGTGGTCGACACGGGGCTGTTCTCGCAGGCAACGACAACACTGCCCTGCTTGACCGCGTCGATATAAGGCTGGACATCTGCAGCTGAAAGCCCGACTGCCATCATGCGGCCTTTGGGCGCAGACTCATCGTGTCTAATACGGTCGGCATACTGTCCGCGGCGGAAAGCGATTAGCCATGCCGCTTCCCTCGTGATGAAGCCAGCAGCATAAGCAGCCGCAACCTCCCCAGACGAGTGGCCAATAACAGCAGCTGGGAATATCTTGGCGGCCTTCAGGAGGTCAACAAGTGCAACCTGGACCGCCGTTGTGGCTGGCTGGGCGATCTTGGGCTCCTGGATGCGGCTTGACGAGGAGTTCTCGTGCTGGAGCTCTCTAAGAAGATCGAAGTCGCTACCGACAATCTTGGAAAGGTACTTGGATGCACCGACGATGCTGTTAGCGAACGTTTCAAACTCCATCAGCTCTCTCCCCATTGCGTGCCACTGGGCGCCTTGTCCGCAGAAGGCCAAGGCTAGCGTAGGGCTGCCGGTATTATCGGCACCAAAGTGGTGGATCCCGAGCTTGTTCGGGTCCGCGAGCTTGGCAACTAGGTCGGAGGAGGATTGGGTGACAATGAAGGTCTTGTACTCGAGCGCAGACCGGCGAGACAATGTATAGGCGTACTCCGCTAGAATGTCGCGATCTGAAGCACGATCAGAGATGAAACGTGCATGACCCTCGGCGATTCTGGCGATGCCGTCCTTCTCGTGTGATGAGATGAGGAAGAGTTGTGTGCTCGCGAAGGTCTTCTGCTTGTGTTTTGGAGCGCCGTTTGAGGTAGAAACCGATCGATGATTGCCCGACAAGGCCCGCTGCGAGAGGTATGTGCCCGCATCGTCAAGGATGACATGAGCGCTGCATATTGTCAGTGTCCTGGTAACAAAGCTTATGAATGACTTTTGGAAAGTTCTTTTTGGGACTAGGAGTTGTGCTTCGTGTCAGGGAAGAAAACGGGGTGCCTACTTCGTGCCGCCAAAACCAAAGCAATTCACGCTTGCTCGTCGAAGACCCTCCATCGGCCAGGATGTGAGCTGAGTAGGAACCTAGATAGCGTCGAGGTGTCAGCCTCCCTGATGCTACATCGCCATGAAAGTAACCCAAGCCGTACTTACCTTGACTTTCCACTCTTCGAACTTGATGTCCGGATTGCCGATTGATGGATCAAAGTAGACGTTCTTCGGGATCTGGCCCCTCTCGACTGCCATCACTGCCTTTATTAGCCCAGCGACGCCAGCCGCTCCCTCTAGATGACCGATGTTGGGTTTGAGGGATCCAATATAGATGGGTTTGCTGGCATCGCGGTTTGCGCAAAAAGCCCCAGAGACTGCGTATGACTCCTTCGGATCCCCCGCTGGCGTGCCTGTGCCGTGACACTCGACAAATGCCGTCTGATCGACGCCGAGTCCTGCCTCATCGTAAACAGCCTTGATGTTGGATAGCTGGGCGGCCGCGCTGGGCATCGTGATTCCCGGTGTGCGCCCATCCTGGTTCACTCTAGAGCCTCGGATCACTGCTCGAATCGTATCGTTGTCTCTCAGCGCGTCATCAAGCCTCTTCAGGATCACAACACCGACTCCCTCGCCGCGGCCGTATCCCTCTGCCTTGTTGGTAAACGTATAACACTTCCCATCTTTGCCCAGGAAGTTCAGCGCCGTCATAGGCATCATCGTCGCGGGCGTAAGGATGAGGCCAACTCCAGCAGCAATGGCGAGATTTGCTCGACCCGTTCGTAGGTCTTGGCAGCCATTGTGGACGCTGACTAGACTCGCGCTGCAGCCGGTGTCGATGGTCTGACTTGGTCCGCGGAGATTGAATTGGTAGGAGATGCGATTTGCAAGGATGGCAGCGCCGGTGCCTGTGGCAGCATATTGGGGCGCCCAGTCGGAATCACGGAGAATGACTTGCTCGTAATCTGTGAAAAAGACATCAGCTTACCATGCCAGTGACATCTACATAGGCTTTTTGCCATGCCGATATATCTGCAGGCGTACCTTTCACGAACGTGCCGACGTTGACTGAGGTTTCTGATAAGTCAAGAGACTCCTTTGGAATGCCACCTGCATGGACGGCGTCAGCGGTAATACATTTGCATAGAGCCGCCTTCAACTGACTATTCTCAAGAGCCTGGTATGTGACTTCGAGTAGAACACGCTGTTGCGGGTCAATGGCTTGTGCCTCCGTTTGCGAGATATTGAAGAACTTTGAATCACCACCGTCGTCAGCTTCTGTACCTATGTACATTTTGCGGGGTCAAGGGCCTCGAGTAGCAAGTAAGCTCACACTAGCGTCGAACGCTTTGATGTCATTCTTGAGAAAATGAGCTCCTCTGAAGCCAATCGAACCCTGTCTGTTGCCGCTGGGATGATAGAAGCCATCGATGTTGACGCGGTCAGAAGGGAACTCGGACCAGGCGCTGTCGCCTCTCTTGAGCATCTCGAAGAGCGACTCGACGTTGTCGCCTTCGCCTGGGAAGCGACATGCCATGCCAACGATGGCGATGGGCATGACTTTGTCCGGCTCTGTCTCGGAAGCCATCGGGCCGGCTGCAGGTTGCGTATAGAAGGCCCTCTGGGTGTTGGCGGTGATATGAAAGAGATGGAAATTGAAGTCTGAAGCTTTCTTCGATGCAGAGAACAACAGCGCAGAACTGGACAATGAGAGTTGAGGGATGGAAGGGTCAAAGAGTGACAGGTGCAGGCCCACCAAGAAGAAAATGGACGGGTGAAGTTGAGGTTGTGAAGGTGTGAAGAGAAAAGGATAAAAAGCCTCCGTACAGAAGAGCTGCCGCGGCCGAATCTGCAGCAACCGGTCAGCAGCTTTTCCGCTTAGGGCTTCGGTTTCGTGTGAGTTTTCAGTCGCGGTGGGATTCACTGTTCGCCGCAAGCTGTTTCAGTGAACAGCGACGGTTGTTGAGCAGCTTTGATTGAGGCGGAGGCGGTGGGAATGAACGCCAACACAGGCCCCACGGTGGTTAGCGGCACTGCAAGCTCATATATTCACTCGTCCAGTGCAGAGAGGCGAGCAGTGACCTAATCTCGCGATGTCCAGGGTCGATACTTCCAACAGGCTCGTTCAAGGAGGCTAAGTCTCCGGAGCGGCCAGCGCCAGTGGCATATCAGACAGAAACGATGTCATGGACTAGTGCCAACCCTGGAGCAATACCAACTGGAGGTAATGTCAAGTCCCGAGGTAGTCAGTTGGCCAGGCGAGGGCGCCAGGCTTCTGACTTGGGAAGGTGATGGTGTCCTGCGGCTGGGTCCCGTACAGTCTAAATCCATGATCACGTCCCACTGGTCATCGTGAATAGCCACGTTCCTCTGGTCCTTCGGCCGAAGACGACACAACGAAAAAGAATGGTATAAAGTTGGGAGCCCAGGATAAGACTCAAGCTCAGAAGGGGCCGGCCAAGACAATGGTACGGCAAGTATTGGACCCAGAGCAGGAGAATGAGACGTCAAAGGGTGGTTGCCTCAGAGCAGACCTTGCTACTTCCAAGGCTGCTTCCTTGACATGTTTGATATGAGGACTGGGGGTTCTTCTTTCAGGAAAAACGGGTATGTCCCGTATGCAAGCAGCCCTATGCTTGCAGCAGGCACAACTGCTCCTCCCCAGTACCCGACGAATAAGAGATATCAGCAAGGGTCCCAAGAAACGGGCCGAGATACAAGCATTAACAGAAGAGAAGCTGAACAATAATCATTCCACAAGCATGAAAACAACGAATGGGGGGATAGGTGCAGAAATCAAACGCAGGAGAACAAAGACAGATCGTCGACTTTCGAGCCAATCATACCTACTCCTATACTCATGGGTTCCAGGTCCACCTATCTAGACTTTCTGCCGTCGATTGACGATGGCTTCGTCTTGGTGCGGGTTTCCGCATCGCTCAGCTCGTCAGCACCCATCGCGACCGACAAAGACTTGTGGTTTGCTGAGGCCAGGGGGACATGCCGGCGGTGGCGGGATCGCAGATCTGGTCGAACCCACATGAGCGAGCCAGACTACGCCGAGGCTGCTCCAATGGGAGGATAGCCCCGCATCGTGAGGTTGAGCCGGCGGAAAGTAGATAGCAGGTGACAGACGTCAAAGGTCCGGGAGCGTCGTTGAAGCAACGGGTCGTCCAACGCCAGTGCTAGTGCGTGGGGTACCCCATGGGGATCCAAAGTAAAGAAAGCAACGTGGGAGGATTCCCATGTCTGGATCTGCCTCGGAACTAACCGCTTGCAATGTAGATCGTCGTGAAGTCGGTCTGGTCCACGATGGTTCGAAGATCATCGGCCGCCCCCTTGCTTGTAAAGCTCAACGACCAGTAGAGGGCGTCGTCGTTTCGGCGCGCACGCGCACGACTATGGATGACGACGACACCAGTCAGGCAGGTGGCTCAGCTTGTGATCGTGATCGTTTCGGTCCTAGGCTCTTGTCTTTCGTCTGTCCGGCGCAGAGGTGTCATGGCAATATCGGGTCATCGATGCCGCTTCGACCCCAAGTGGTCCTGTTCCTCGGGTGAAGGAAAATCGAGCTCGACATCGGTTCTCAGAATGGAGAGTCATGCGACCTATTCAGAACGCTCGCCCGGGAGGTCGGACACCACCCGTCGTTTTGAAGTCGATCTGACATCGATGAGGCTTCGATGCTGTCCAACGGGACCAGGAGAAAGAGCTAGTACGGGACCTTGCAGATGACAAGAAGATTCTGCACGCGATCCAAAAGCAGGCGATCTAGCGGTGAGTACGGCCATGCAGGATCTAGAGTGGCGGGCCGAGATGGCGGCATTCGCCATCCAAGCAGACTCGAGCCGTCACGCTGGTGGGCATTGGTGATGCGTGTGTGGATCTCTCCCACGAGGGTCATGCCTGTGTCGTCGTCCTCGAGGCATGGACACAAAGCCCAGCGGCCCGGTGCGCCCTTCCAACGGGCATCTTGACAGGTGCCAACACGCATCGAGGTGCAAGATCATGCAACTTGCCGTCTGACTGCAGCCTATTGCGACACGATGCCCATGGGATGTCATGTCTGATCCCAAGCTGTGGAATCAGGGCGTGTCTGACACTCGCAGTGGGACGGCTAGCGTGCAGAGCATCGACGAACGTTGAAAGGATGAACAAATTGATTCGACAAAAGGAAGGCAGTCGTCGTGTCACTGTATCAGCCTCAAACGTGTCAGTGGGTACAGAGCAGATGCTGGGTGAAGAGGGGGGGGTGGGCGGACAGAACGCTTCGTGAGAGGGCCAATGTCCGTCGGGAGGATCTCGAGACCAGAAATATCGCAAGACAGAGGAATGCAATGTGCAGAGTTCCTGTGTGCTTGTCCCTCAAGACATGCGGGAGGTCGAGTTGGGCAGCACGTTGCGGACGTCAGATAGAGTGGGAAAGAGCGCAGCGAAGAAGCACAGGCAAGCAGGCATCTGGAGGAGTCGTCTTGGGCCATCCCCCGGAAGGCGCAAACCAGGGCACAAGGCTGCCTCGCCAATATTCCAGAAAAGGCACAAATGGGATGACAGAAGAAGGAGAGGCAAAAAGATCTGTAATGAAAGCAGTGTACAATGTATTGAATGGTCCATCATCTCAATGAGCCTGGTTCACCAGGAAGGCCACGAGCACGGCCTCGCGGCAAATGATATCGAGGCTACCTAGCCCAGGTGGTCGCAGACACTTGAGCCACTGCTCAAGGTTCGACGTCGAAATTAGGTGCGCAGTCTCTTCACAATCTCATCGCAGAGGAACGTAGACGTCGTGCAATCGTGGGTCTCCTGAATGGCCAGGCACAGTAAGTCTCGATTCTCTGCTAGGCTCCCATTGATTGATCCTGATACCACTCGTTGCCTCACCGTGAAGGCCGTGGGTTCTGATGACCGACGTACAGGATTGTTTTGTCGTAGAAGTGGGCCGAAGCTGCCGTCAGGATCAGCGTTCACAGCGCAGTGTCCCCAGGTCTCAAACTCGGACTGGGACTTGGTCCACGTTGTGTCTGCCAGCAAAGGATATGGATTGCGCCTCTTGTGGGCATCTCTGCCTGGTCGATGGTGAAGCCTTCGCTTCAGTCAGTCGTCGTCCTCGCCGGTGTAACGTTGAGCCACAGGCCACGGACCGACGTATTGCCGGCCAGCAACGTTATCCAGCACTGCAGGGAGCATGCCTGAAGCCCCTGAACACGCGTCTCGGTAGACCGTTCAGCGCCCCCAGGGCTTCGTCGCCCCCAACATGGATAGACGACGGTACATCGTAGGAGGTCATTGTCCAACCGAGACAGGTCTTTGCTGGGCCACACCCATTGTCTTGTCGCAGCGACACCGGCGACACCAGCTACACCGTTCATGCTCGCTGTACGGGCTTGTCGATCGATCATCTGAGGCCTTGACTCTGGTCGTGACGCGGAGTCGAGCGCGCACCACGCGGACGGGTGGTGGAGACGCAGTCTGCCAACTTTGAAGAAGCTTCTGACGTCCCGTGTCTCACCGCACCAAGACATGGTCCTGGATGCACCAGTCGACGAACGAGTTCGATGGAGATTTTTAGATTCTCCGTGGCTGCTGTTCGAACCGCCCCATTCTCTCACCGCATCGATGCTGATCGGCCCTCGCAAGGAGCTTTCTTTCGACAGCGCCAGCCATGTGGCAGGTTGGACCTGATGGTGGCGGCTTTTGCATACTGTACCCGCCGGGCGGGAGAGTGCTGCGCCGCAGATCAACAGATTTCACAGATCCTGTGGGTCACCACAGACAAGCTCATTTGCACACCCAGCCATGTCTCGCGTGTGTGACCGACAGTGTCTGCCACCAGGGTCGCACACGACAGGATGGTTGCATTGGTAACCCCTGGCAAGCCAAATTATCTGGCCTCAGATGTGGTCCGCCTGACTGCTTGTATGCCGCTCAAGTGTTTGTCGGTATCACCCCGTACCACGCTCACGAACATATAGAAGACAGGCAAGACGACAAGGTACGGCCTTAAGTACGACCACGGGCGCACCAAGGCCGTTCGTTTTCGAGTATCTCCGGCCCTCGCCTCGCTGGGTCGGAAACAGGCAGCATAGGTAGGATAGGATAGGCTAGTTGGTCGGGTCTTGTATGTTTCTGTTAGAGCCTGTCTCGGGCGAGCAATTCTCGACACTCTCAGCTGAAGATCTGGCGAGCCGGTCTCGTTTCGTTTCGTGGCACCGCTCGCAAGCGTAGTCTTGCTGTGTCTCTCCCCCTCTCGAGTCTTGTCGCCGTCCTGTCTCCGGGTCTGTCCTCCCACGGCATGTGTGCCGGTTGCAGAGTCGAAGACACTGCGACGAAGGACCCCAGCTATGAGAGACGGCGTGGCAATGACTCTGCTGCTGCTCGACTACTGGCCCTCGAGCTTGCACAAAGAGGTCCAGTTCCACGTGTGAAAGATGGACTGACAGAAGGGATGGACGATACCGGACGTTAGAAGACTCGAGGTGGCTTTTTTGTTTTTTTTTTTGTTTTTTTGGCTGCTTCATTTGGCTGGACGCATTGAGCAACCGTTGGAGAGCCATGAACATGTATGTGTTCGTCTCGCCCATACTCGAATAGCTGCGAGCGGAAGGGTGTACGACGTGGCACAGTACCCGTCATCAGCTGGGTGCCGTCTTGTGAGACTGTCAGAGAAGATTTCATCCACACAGGTCCTGATTGAAGAAGGTCGGGCATCTCCCAGATCTGGGTCTGAGCAGCTGCAGCCTCTTCCCTGACTTCTCTTGCTTGTGCCTCGTGAGCTGCCTTCGAGGTCTGACGAGATTGCTAAATCGCCTCGAGTCAAAGACAGCTGAAAATTCCTTCTCGGTTTTGACGAGTCTTGGGTCGGAAAAGCAGATTGTCTTTGATTGTCTTCTGGAAAATTAGGCGATTTCTCTCGTTAATTGCCTGAAGCAACCAGGTATCTGAACGACTTCATGAGGACTGGAAAGGGTTGTGGTGCAAGGATATAAAGACTCAGACCAACATACCCCAGCACTGGAAGACTGTTCCGGAACTCACTCTGGCCAAGTGGTCGTGATATTCTCTTGTTATTATCATTGTGCCGGAATCAACAGAGTGGTGCTCAGCTGTCAACATCCGGGAAAGCCATCAAGGCACAGAAGAAGAGTGTAGTGGAGAACCTCACAGAGAGGGAAAAGCTCAATGGGGCGTCTCCATGGCCACCACAAAATCAAGGAGAACATTTGGGCAAGGGAGCGACATAATATGATGTCGCTCTCGCTCTCATCACCAGTCCCATCCTCGTCACCAGAGAAAGGAGGGGCCGAAACAGAAACACCCCCGTCGAGTCTGCCATTCACCTCCAACTTTGGTCTCATTACGACGACAACAACACAACCTCGACCCGTTTTCTCCCCTCAAACATCCTACTCCTTCAACCCGTCTTCAGCAACGATCGTACGACGCCCATCTGAGTCACAATTCTATTTACCGAGGTCCGATAGCGATCTGCTTGTGGGCACAATGGATCAGAGAGACTTCGCGATGGAAACTCCCCTGAACGCGCCGTTCGGCACTCCACTGCTACCAGCGCCGCCTCCCCTCAGTGGCGGTCGACTGGGGGCCATCATCGTGTTGTAAGTTTCATCGTCCTTCTCGGACAGAGGCGAAAGCTTGTCAGCGTGACTGACAGTCGATAGCATGCTTGGGGGCCTTCTATTCTCCGTTATGGACACCACAATCGTCTCTACGGCCCTGGTCAGCATCGCCGCCGATTTCAATGACTTCCCAAACATGTACTGGGTCGTGTTGGCATATCTGCTCTCCTACCTGGGTAAGACGATTCCTACATCTTGTCAATCAGACGTTGTGAGAAACAGACTGACGATGACATTACAGGATGCGCCATAGGCTTCGCCAAACTCGCTGACCATTTTGGTCGTCTTCGAATCTTCCTCCTCTCCTGGGTGGTATTCTCAACCTGCTCTCTCGGATGCGGCTTCGCGACGACTATGCCCCAACTGTAAGCAGACCCGGCTTCTCACTTGCCCATTGTACATCATGTCTCTGGCCAGGAGCTGTTTCACTGACCGAATACCCGTCAACAGCATCGTTTTTCGAGCCTTACAAGGAGTAGGTGGCTCGGGTCTTTACAGTCTCTCCCAGATAAGCCTCGCCGAAATTGTACCCCATGGCAAGAATGCCTTGATCGGAACGGTCATTGGAATGACTCTTGCCGTCTCCTTCGTACTTGGCCCCCTGCTGGGCGGTGCGATCTCATCCAGCAACTGGCGTTGGATCTTTTACATGAAGTATGTCTGTTGTGCTGCGAGAGCCATACGGCTTCAGATAACTCACTTAGAGAGCGGAAACTAACCATTTTTTTTAGTATCCCCGCGGGCTTCATCTGCATGTTCGGTCTCATGGTTCTCTGGCCTCAAGACTTTGGCAAGGCTCAGCACCCTTGGCAGGAATTTTGGAGAATCGACTTCATCGGAAATACCCTCATTCTCTCCGCCTGCGTTCTGATGGTATACAGCTTGGAGCAAGCCGGCACGAAGATCTTGAAGTGGACCAGTGCGGAGTTTCTCACGACATTTATTGTCTCGGTAGTCTGCTGGGCTCTCTTCTGGGCTTGGCAGCTTATACTACGCCAGTTGCCAATTCAGGTCGAGCCAGCCTTCCCAGTTCGTCTGGTCTACCACAGGATCTATATGGCCGCTGTTGTGTAAGATTTCCCCCTGCTTATCCGAACTCACAATCTTGCACTGCATCTCGATTCACTATTAGGGCACCTCCATCCACTGGCTATGTCGTCTTATGAAACTAACCTCCTCTGAATAGGTCCATGTTCCTCTCCGGCTTTTCCTACTTGGCGATTATCATCACCCTTCCCGAGCGCTTTCAGATTGTCAACAAGGACTCCAGTCTGATGGCGGGCGTCCACCTCCTACCCATGCTCGGCGCAACAGCTATCGGTTCGATCCTCGGCGGGGCGTTCTCAAAGAAGAAGAACAACACCTCCCGTACCCTTGTCGCCGCAGGCTGCTTCCAGGTCCTTGGCCTGGGCCTGCTGACGACCTTCGGCGACCCATCTTCCCCTGTCGCTCCCCAGTTCGGCTACCAGGCCATCTTCGGGCTCGGATTCGGCCTCACGTTCTCGTCCGCTACAATCCTGACCAAGATCCAGGCAGCCGGCCGAGACCACGCCGTGGCGCAGGGGGTGATGGCTCAGGTGCGTGTGTTCGGCGGCGCCGTTGGCCTCGTCGTCTGCAACGTCATCTTCAACGACCAACTCGAGGCCGTCGAGGGCAGCCTTACGACCATGCAAAAGGAGGCTCTTCACCGCTCGCCCCTGGCGCTGATCGGCCAGGGCGGCCAGGCGGCCGAGGAGGTCAGGGACGTCTTCTCGAGCTCTTTTCAGAGCATGGTCTGGGTGATGTTCTGGGTCGCTGTGGCTGGAATCATCGCCAGCCTGTGCACCTGGGAGATGAACCCTGCCTCGCTGGATGAGCTGGACAAGGCTGTCTCCGCAAGCCGTGCCCCTGGTGCTGGCCATAAACAGGCAAGCAGCCGCGGAGGCAGCGATACTGAACTCGAGGACATGCCGGTCGGTGTTTGTACGACCACAAATACGACCACCGGTCGGGACCGGCCCAGCACACCGTTGCCTCGTGCTTTTCCTGGCCGTATTTAGGGGGTTTAGAGGGGTGGGTGGACCGGCTCACCCAACACGCAAGTTGCTTTCGAAACGATTAGGAAGATTCGATCGGCGTCGATTAGTTGAAAAATTGAATTATCGAAGGGCAGCGATGCTGAACATCGGAGTCGTGATCGAGAGGTTCACCGAAAGCTGAATATCCCATTTGTTAATGACAAGGGTAGAAATATGGCGTTGTCTTGAATGGTATATCGGGGGCGTTCAAGGTCCTTGAGACTACCATAGCGTTACCTACTGCTAGTCTTTCTTCACAGAAACATTGACACTAGTACAGCAAGAGTGTGCTCTTTTGCTTCCAGTTTGATAAGATTTCTCACGAAATACGAACTACCGCTTTGTCCTCTGAGGCAGCAGTCGCTCCGCCGCGCCATCAGCTGCCTAGGCGATCCTCCCTCACCCAGCATCCCGCGAATCCCATCTCCGTCTTCGTAGGATGCGTCCAGTTCCTCTCGCCCACATCCACCAGAAACTGCGCGCAGTGATCCGTGTGGCCCGGGCTCGAGATGACTGTATCGAAAGCCCTCCTCTCCTCATACAGCACCCAAAACTGCTTGCGCCACATCATGGCACAATGGTTCACGTGGTCCCGCAGGCTGGTGTAGTAGTGGTCCCGCTCCGACATTTCGCCGGCCGACAGCCGCTGGGTCAGCGCCTCGTCCGCGTAGCCGCCCCAGCTGTCGTCGTCGACGTACTCGTCGACGAACTCCTGGTCGTAGCACGGCGCGGGCACCCAGTTGTTTAGCAGGATGTCGTACCTGCAGCCGGCAGCCCTGGCGCTGGCGACGGTGGTGCCACACGAGAGGAGGTGGGCACCAGCGGTTATGTTGTGTCTGTCGCGGGTGGGCGAGTGTACCGTGCCGGTGGTCGACGAGGCGGCCGAGGGTATGGAGGCGCTGCTCGGGTGGAAGAGGTAGAAGAGACCAGCCCAGAAGAGGGATGTTGCAAAACAGATGACGATGTAGGGGAGGATGTTGCCCCGGGCTGGGCTGATCTGGCGAAAGTGTCTGGCCTCTTCTTTGTCCGGGTCGTCAGAGTAATCAAGGAACGGCTGGCGGATATTGTCTGACTTTGGAGACATCTTGCAAACACTGCGAGATCTTATGTCAAATGGTGTTTGAATTTCTCGTCTCTGGTAGTTCCAAGAGAAAATTGAGTAGAAATGTTTTTTTCGGAGGGGAAACTCGTGCGCTTGGTAGGCACTCGAACGTGAAGGCCACGCCTGTGGAGCGGTGCATGCCGTTCGTGAAACATCGTCCGGTGTTTTGGCACACAGCCAACCAGCCCGTGTCAGCATCTGAACATTACAACGCGATGCCAAGAAACATGGCGGTATCATTAATGACAAGATCATGTGATTTGTTTTCTAAGCTTTGTAGTGTTGGCTTTCGTTCATAAGATCAAAATGTTCGCTCAGTATGACCACTCTAGGCTACCTACTACTAGCTACTAGCAGTGACAAACTTGAAGGTGTGCTGAACATTAAAGCTGTGCGCATGCAGAGTCACATTGACTGGATACATAGTCCAGCATCAACACACAACTATTGCCCTTTTCCTATGACAATGCAATATCGGTATTACAGCACATAGGTTTGCCAATTATCAGGATGATCGCTCGCGTAGTGGAATCAATGTACTCTTTGGGAATCGATAGGTACTGCGGCACAATGTGCCATGTGGTATAACATTCAAACGTACAGCCTTCTGAAGGCAAATGATACTAACGCATGGCAAGGCTTACCGAGGTTCACGCTCCATCAAATACATGACCAAAAGAACCAAAAAAAGCTAGATTGGGGAAGAGGACGACTTGAATACATGTCGCAACATTTTTGGGCCATATGATCGACACACATCTGGGAGTGTGCCCGCGGCCAGAGTGACGGCTGAGGGGAACAATGAATTATTCATTTTCTCAAGCCGTACCTGCATAAAGTGTGTGCAGGAAGCCACTCACAAAGCCGCTCTGAGCAGAAAAACCCGTGTTAAATATAAACAGGCGGTATAAAGTCCGATCGCGACGGGGAAGAGCCGGTTAGGTACCCCCAATCAGCCACCATTGATGATCGAGGGCGACAGCATCCAACGATACGCAAACGTCGTAGTCTACTGAGACTTTCTCACCTCTGCCCTAGTTTTTGAGGCGTTTCTGGGGCTGCGCGACCTACCTAGGTAGTTACTGGGGCTGTTGTTCCCCTACACATAAACCCAGGAAACGACATTTACTAAGCCGCGATCTTATTCTTAGATAGAGACTGCTTTTATCTAACTTTCCTCTTTGGCCTCTCTCAATAAAGCGAGCCAGGGACTCGTCACCTCAACGCGCACCCTTCCTCCCCCCCCCCCCCACCAACCCACAATGCAAGGGTGTGCCGGCACTGAGGAGAATTTCATCTACCATAGTATACCGTAATAGCTACCTAGGTATATCACAATTGGTGCGAGCACCTGGGGTTGTCAAGTCGAATGGGAAACCGCGCCAGAATCTGGAGTCCTGGACCTCAAAACTTGCGTCCCATTCTGATTCTCACCATTGCTGGGTTCGTGCCACCAGAGCTACAAATGCATGCCCGCCTGCTGATGCTCCAAAGACGAACATGCGCGGCTGTTGTTCTACGGGGTAGACGACATGACATGACACATACTTGGTTGCGGTCGTGACGGTGAGGTCCTCGAATGCCAGGCGACGCCACGGAACATTGTCAAGATTTATTATGCAACGTCGTCTGCTTTGCTGTGGGGACTCGGCCTTCAACGGCTGAAGACGACTGGCTCCAGGCGAATCATACCAACGCAAGAGGCAACGCTGTCCGCTTTTGACTTTCTTCTAGTGTGAGAGGATGGATCCCACTCAAGCGATGTGACCGTCCGGGGCTGGTGATCGGCCCTAGGGTCTCGTCCCCGGACTGGGAGATGTGCCGTTCCCCCTTGACGGCAAATATCTGTGTGCACGTAAGCGAGGCACATAAGGCGGGCGATGCCCGCCGTTCCCCCCGCGTGTATCTTCCGACCGGTCCCAGCCGGCCAATAGAGTTGAAATTTACACAAAGTGATTGCAGTGCAGTGCAGCGGCGACAGATTGGGGGGGGGGGGGATCCACCATGGAGAGCTTCCGCCTCCCTGGCTCGTCGCTCCCTGGGACTCTCACCGAACTGCTGCGCCGACCAGGGCTCTTCCAGTCACTCACCCTGGATGCAGATCGACTCGCTCCTCGAGCACAAGAGCATTTTGCAGGTGGGCACGGTGTGGCAGGGTAGCAGTTCCCCAGAATCGCTTGGCTCCCGCACAGGTCCTGCAAGCGAGACGCGCCATGCGGTTTTTCTCTCGCGACCCCGAGCTGTTCAGGCACGTGAAAGCCAGTGCCGGAGCTGGGTCACCGTCTTGTCAAGACTCCGGACCCTCATCATCATCATCTTCATCTTCTTCTCGTGGAGGTGACTGCCTGTGTCCACAAGCGTGCTGGGGTGCCGCCCACCAATACTCGACCTGATCAGTGCGAGTGCTTTGATGTGGAATAGCGGAGGCGCGACCCTACGAGCTTGCGAGCTTGCGAGCTTGCGAGCCCAAGAGCACAACCTCGATGACGCGAGGCAAGTTCTGCTCAGGGAACTTGGAAGAGGTGGACGCCTGCGGCCTCGACGGCCTCGTCAAGCTGAGCGGTTGACGACTTGGTGCTGGGAAAGGTGGAGCGCACCGCACGTCCTTCGTCGTAAATCACCGGGAGCAAGCCAACCCGTCCCGCTCATGCTGTTGTCATCGAACGAGGCGTTCTTGGTGCCTGCTCCCAAACCTGCCCAAGTAGGCATCTCTTTCCCCATGCACAGTCTGTGCGTGCGTGTCCGCCTGCTCCATGGAAATTGATCCTCAGAACTCTATCTGTACTGCCTGACTATAAAAGATGCAGATCCGACAGATTTGGCCGTGGGGAACTGTCTCCCGGCACGCTGGGCCGGGGCCCACTTACTCGCAGCCGATGCGGATACGTGTACGAATACCGCATAATCTTGCGAAACTGGTGTAAAGCTCGGGCCAACTCACATTCATGTCAATTGGCCAGAAAGGAATCCACCACCCCCCCCCCCCAACCAGCCAACCATATTTGCTGTGTGTGGTGATAAAAGGTACATGGTGAGATTCATCAAAACACGCTGCCTTTGCGGTGAAGACGCGCTGCGAAAGATACATTGCTTTGTAAGGAATTCTGGGTCGCTTGTGGAGTTTTTAAAGGCTTAAATAGGTGAAGTGTGATTTGTGGTTGTGGGTTAGTTGTGGGCTTCACAGCGGCTAAGTTGGCCCAAGCTTTACACCAGTTTCGCGAGAGAATGCGGCATGTTCGTGACTCGGGCTCGGGCAGGTCCCAGTGGGCGAGGTGTTTCATGCGCCATCTACTTACTGTAGTGTGCTCAAGTGGCGGAAGCGAGGCACCTGGTCCCTAACGGTACATGTGCACTAACAATTCCCGCCACTTTGGTGCTGTGGTGGTGGTCTCTCCTTCTGGGGCCGTCGATCCTCGAGCGCTTGGCGGGTAGCGTGTGTGCCGCCCGGAGGTCATAACGTTACAAAATGTAGCAGGGCTGACGCGTGTGTGCCATTCGCCCAGGCGAGTCGGCGGGTTATATCTTCCTAGTCGCTATTGACAGACTGACTAAAAATGTACGCGTTCCATGATGTGACTCGGGCTGCAAGTGCGACAGGCGATGTCCCAGTAACGGGCTGTTCGAGTACACCGACTGATTGATTTATTTTGTGGCATAAAAATGGGCCCACTCACGTCCGTAGATGTGTTTTTTTTCTTCTTCGTGCCATCATCTGGTTTCTTTCTACCGCAGTCGCCAGAAACCCGTGGTGAGGTCGAGCACGGCTCCAATACACTCAACCTAATAAGCTCTAGCTGTCACTGCACTTGGCGAACTCTAAGGCGGTACCATCCGGCGAAGTCTATCTGCAGGGTTCAATAGAAACCGCGGACAACCCGCTGTCGCGTTCCGTCGCGATGGCGATCGCAGATCTTGCTTCTGCAGCAGGGGAGAGGCTGTCGACACAATGGCCGTTCGTTCTGACGACGCTCCTGGCATTTGTGGGAGCATGGCTTCTGCAAACCTTGCTCAAGCCGGATCCCCTGTCAAAAATTCCTCTAGTTGGCGACGAGAGTGTCGATGAGAACAAACGCCGGGCGGCCTCCATACAAAATGCGAAAGCGTTGTACGACATTGGATATAACAAAGTCAAGAATGGACTGGGCTTGTTCAGGATTTCCTCCCCCCGAGGTACGTAAAGCCACTCTCGAATGTGAGCCCAGGTGGCTAAAACATCCTCTTGCGCGTACCAGCATCTCAAGTCGTCGTCGTCGACCCGAGGTACCTGTCAGAACTGAAGAACCTGCCCGAGGACGTTCTCAGCTTCTCCGAGGCAATCAACGAGGTACGCTGCTCTTCGGGCATCCAAGACTTGAAGGGCTACCTGCTTGGGGTAGGTAGGTACTGACAAGCCGGCAGACAATGCACCCGGAGTACACCAATACCAGGTCAGATAGGGCAATCATTCCCCACGTTGTCAAAAGGGATTTGACTCCAGGCCTCAGTACGACCATTCGTTGCACCGTCACCGACCCGAGATCAAGCTGACCGTTGCGACAGCCCGTCTGAACCCCGTCATTGCCGAGGAAGTCGACCTCGCCTTCCAGGAGGAGCTTCCGCCGTGCAGGGACTTCACCGCCGTGTCTCTGAACCACCACCTCCTGCGCATTGTCACCAAGGTCTCGGGCCGCATCTTCGTCGGCCCAGAGCTCTGCCGGACCGAAGAGTACATCGACGTGGGCATCAACTTCACGCTCAACCTGATGGCAGCCGCCCACGCCATCAGCTCGTTGAAGCCCTCGGAGCGCGGCGCCATGGCCGACGCGCTCCCGCAGGTCCAGGAACTAAAGGCCCGACAGAAGAAGGCGTATGCCTTCATCAAGCCCCTGATCGAGGCGCGCAAGAAGTCACTCGAGGAGGACCCGGACTTCCAGAAGCCGGACGACATCATGCAATGGATTCTGGATGATGGCCAGTCCAAGTATGGCGAGCAGCATGACCAGGAGCTCGCCGAGATTCAGCTGGGCCTGACGTTCGCGGCTATCCACACCACCACGATGACTACCACCAACGCCTTCTACTGTCTGGCTGCGGTGCCAGAACTGATCCCTGAACTCCGCGACGAGGTTCGCACCGTTCTAAAGGAATACGGGACCTTCACAACATCCGCGCTGCAGAGGATGAAGAAGCTGGACAGCTTCTTGCGAGAAGTCATGAGGGTCTATCCTCTCAGTTGGGGTACGCCACCTTTCGCCTCACCTTTGTCCTTACTCGTACACACCTAGGGACCATCATGCTGACATTGCCTCTCTCCCTCTCTCTCCACAGCCTCGTTCTCCCGCAAGGTCCTCAAGCCCATCGTCCTCTCCAACGGGCAGCAGATCCCCGCGGGCTGCATCATCGAGGTCCCCGCGTACAGCAGCATGCATGATCCCGAGGTGATCCCCAACGCGGCGCAGTTCGACCCGTTCCGGTCGTACCGGCTCCGCGAGGCCGAGGAGCTCAAGGGCGTGGAAAAGGCCAGCGCGAGCTCCGCGAACCAGCTCGTCACCGTGTCGCCGACCGCGCTGAACTTCGGCTACGGCCGACACGCGTGCCCCGGACGCTTCTTCGCTGCCAACGAGATCAAGATGATCATGGGGCGGGCGGTGTTGGATTACGATTTCAAGAACGTCGACGACTCGAGGGAGAGATATCCCAACTTACCTTTCGCCGAGTCTGTGAGTTTCCAAATTTTACTTGCATCATTTTGGTCAATGTGTCTCGAGGGCGCTGCTAATTGTTTTCCACTCTGCAGAACGTGCCAGATCCATCGAGACAACTCATGTTCAAGAGGGTCGCAGTATAGATATATGTAGCGCTGTTGCAGCTGCACTCAGGGTTCAACTTGACGCCATACTTTGCAATGATATTGTGCTAGCGACTGATTCGACATTATGCTGTATGCCGGTCCTAGGAAGTACCTACTTATACACCAGTCTTTCGTACAAAATACCGTTATTATCTCTTTCGCTTCGAATTAGATGGGTGATACTGTGCTGTTTCCGTACTGCATCGATGATGCTGTACAGAACCAACTTTGCACTCGAGCAACTCTTGACACGCTCAAAAAAGAGACCACAGCGACGAGCTTTTAAGTCGTCTAACGATTTCACTCTCAGGGGTTGTCGGCTTTACCACTGTCTCAATCAGCCACACTTGGCGGACTTAATTGGAATAGTTACAACACGTGACCGCAATTTACCGTCATACAAATGCATGAGCGATTTTGTGACAAGCGCATCGCTCTTGAGTCTTGTCACGGTTTACATAAGCTGTGCATGGTCTAGTGAGCCCTGGAGGGTTTTCATTCCTATTTTCGGCACGGAGCCTAAGTTGCAGACCAGACATTACCTAGCAGCCTACCTAGGTAGGTACCATGACTGTGGGAGCGTATCGTGAATCCGAATGTATGTGTATCCCAAAAGGGGGTGATCCAAGGAAGGATATCAAACACATTGCATAGATCCTGTGAACTGGTCTGTGAGTCCAAGGGTGGTCACCTGACCGGTCAATACCTGGACTTCCTAACCACAATGGCAGCGTCACCGCTGCATTGTCTTTCGTGTCCCTTATCAGAAGAGCTTGCTATAAAAGCCTCATCTTTTGGCCATGGCCCAGAACGGCTTGCAGAATTGCGTGATGCGCACCGCATGGCCCCCAACGTGGCATATTCCTAGTGAGAGATGGTGAAGTCTAGCAGTGAGACGTTTAGAAGTCCGGGGAGGCGTAAACACTCACCAACCCAGTTGAGTTCTGCAGCTTCAAATGTGCTATTCTCTTCGGATGAACATTTCACTCCAGCCACGCAATGGGTCCTGAGTACGGGAACCTGTTCCGTGTTGAGGCCTACCTATGGTGCATTCCACTGTCGAGTAGAGAAGCACAGGTCCACGTCACATGGATATGTGGTGTGTTGCTGAGTCGTGTATGGGCCTCAACTGCACACGCATTTCAATCTCCGGTCCAGGACCATGGGTCAGAATACCTGAGGTAGCGTAGCCTACATCACCAGCACTCGGCACTGTTTCCCCTTGCAAACCAATCGGGATACATACCTTGTCGAGACAAGAAGTGGGTAAGCGCGCAGCAGGATGATGCAGTCATGCCTCTTGGTGCCGGTACTAGTAGTATGTGATACCTAATGCGCCGAATCGCAGTGTAGACTTGCGCCATGTATATAGAGTCAAGTTTCAACATCTGAACATCCACGCTTCCCCGCTCTTGTTCATCCAGATGATATGACTGATACTCGGGTGAATGGAAAGTGTGTTGACATTCACCGACGCCGCCTCTGAAATCATTGCAAACGTCAAGAAAAGCAGGAACTCCAACCAATTCATCCTCGATGAGTGAGCGGACTTTGTTCATGTTTCAGCGTTTCACCTGGGCAGCACTTATTTTTAGTTTTTATTGTTTTTCTTTCTACGCCCGTTGCCCGGGGCCATATACCTAGGTGCATTTGCGCCAAAAAAAAAAAAATCAACGAAAAGCTACCGCATTGCTTGAAGTCAAGTTCAGCACTGTCACTCTGGGGCCGTCGAGACGGAAATCAGACCGCACTGCAGGGGACCAGGTGAGGCGAGACCCAAGAATAGAAGCGTGCCCAGACGTATAGGCAGTTTCCCAGCAATTGGCGTCTTGCACCACCCCACCTTCAGGAATCGAACGCTGCATCGCGTTAGAGAATCGAGGCTTGCGTGCGCGATGAAAAAAACAACAACAGGTATTTTGAAAAACACGTGTCGTCGCAGGCTGCCCAAGATGACTGTCCCTAAAAGTTAAGGTTGCACCCATTCCGGAAACCTTGTCGGACCACGGCACGTTTGGCTTCACTGCTCCAGGCCGGCGAGCGCGCTAGAGATCCTACGCATGCTTCCCATTGGGAGATGTAGGTGAATTAATATAGTTAGCCGTGCAAGTCTCTGACTAAGCTTATTCAGCTGATGTTGGCGCATCCAGCTACCAAAAAGAAACAAAACAGCAACACGAGCAGGCATGGCAACCTGTGTGTGTCTCAGAAGCCAATGATCCTTTCGATCCTCTGTTCTTGCGAGTAAGTGACCTCGACCTCACGGGTCACGACGATGCCCTGGTTCAGCATGCCCCAGTCAGTCCTGTCTCCCTGGTTCCCCGCAACGTGGGCGCTGTTCTTCGACTTGGACCCGCCGTTGCCGAGCTGCAGGACGAACTCGTGTTCGTCTGTCGGGCCCCCGGCGTCGCTGGCAAGGGACATGTTGCCGGCCTTGGACCGCGAGAACCCGCTCGAGGGTAGATGCGTGAGTCGGATCATGCGCTGCGACATCCAGCGTGCGACCCTCCGGGGCACCGCGAGCGCGATGATGTGCTGATGGACATTGCCGGGCGGTCAGCCACCTCCCGAAGGGAATATATGGGTTACAGTACTCGATGGAGCAAGGGGGATCCCGGGAGAAGGAAGGGGTTTCTTGGCCGGGCGGCGCGGATCTGCTTACATGCATGGCGGGCAGACAGGCTGCGATCAGATAGATGGATGGCTCAATAACGAGCCACATGATCAAGATGTTTGTGTATGAAGGCGCGATCAAGGTGGACGTGTGGCTCTCGTAGACGGCCAGCCGCATAGCTGAGACGATGAAGGCGATGACGCCGATGCCGAAGAGGAAGGTCAAGGCCCACTTGCGCATGTTGCTTGCCTGGAGCTTCCATACCGTCGGCAGCGGCATGAAGACCATGACTACATCGACAACGATGCTGATGACAAGTCAGCCATGAACTTGCGTCTGAGATGGGGTCTCACTTGGGAGCATCCCAGCTGAGAGGTGACCGCCTCGACCTTGCTCGGAACGGCCTTGGAACGTACTTGAAAGGTGTAAAAGACCGATAGTATCTGTCGATGTTGACACATGTGCCCTCGATGCGTCTGTTCCAGTAGTACTGTACCGGCGCGCACTGGAAGATGGAAGTCGCGGAGAATGCGAGCCACTGTAGGAAGACGAAGGTGACCACAGCCCAGATCGCGATCCGCAACTTCCTGTCCGAGAATATGCGCAGGTACAGAGCCAGGATGGAAAATCGAGTGGCGGCATACGAGGCGAGCAAGACTTGCAACAGCCCGAAGATCAACTTGAGCAGGATCTCGTTCTCGTCCAGGTTGACGATGATCCGGTCCTCGTTGTTCCAGGACACTTCGATGGAGGCCATCGCTATTCCAATGGCACAGATTGGCAGGAAGAAGACATAGGCCACAAGGATCCAGAAATCGTCCCACCAGAACCGCAGCCGGGCTATCCGAAATCGAGAGTAGGTTTTGGCGAGGACGATGATAGTGTCGATGACGATGAAGGCGACGGCGCTGTGGACCAACGGCCGCGTGGCTTCGTATGCCGTCTGGTCCGACACCAGCGGTCCTAACTCTGCTCGTGCCGACATGTTGACGACGAAATGTGTCTCCCGACGGGAACAGGCGATTCACGACCAGCGCGTTGAGGCGTTATTGTCACATGAACAGAGGCTGTTGAAAAACCAGAAGGGGCCCAGGAATTGTATGAATCGTCCGAAAAGGAAAGCCGGGCTCTATTTGGGGCAGAGTAGTAACGAGCTGGAAGCTGGGCCCCACGAACCGGTGCAGGCCTCTTGTGCGGCACAGTGGAACCGCAGTGCTGAGACGAGAAAGTCAAATACTACTTTGTATCCAAGTAGGAACTTATTTGCAGAGCAATCAATGCTACCCGTCCGCATGGCCCACAGCTGTATCTGTGAGCGGTGGTTGCAGTCGGCGTCTGAGGCATTTGTATCACTGAAATAAGACCAAGAGCTTTGGAAAGCTTGTCTCTGGGCTTGGTTATCACGGCGAATCTGCGCTCGGGGGGTGGAGTTCCTGGATCCATAAGTACAGTACATCGTGAAGACGAGGGAAGCCTGTTCGTGTCGATCCGAGCAACCGTCGCAATGAGATCAGCGAGGTGCAATCTTCAAGACGTATCTCTGTACCTTGCATTGAAACCCGGGGCGACGACATGCATCTTATCCTTTCCAAGGTGGGACACTCATCCTCGTGGCGAGTCTACTGTAGTACGCACGGTTCTCACCTTCACGCATACCATGGAAACGAGGTAGGGTAGCACGTGGGGAAGTAGTCTCGTACGGGGCGCCGTAGCGCCTCAGGCTCCCATCTCCCCAAGGCCCCGGCCTTGACATTCTGTTGGTGTGTGGGTCATGTCACCCTGTCAAACAATCCTGTCAAGCGTTGGTCATTTGTGGGCCTGTGGCTGTCTGCGACTGGACCCGGTCTGGATGTTGACTCGCCGTACAAATCTCCTATATGATAACTAACTGATACTGATAGCAAACGCACTCGGGTCCGTTTGAGAGCCCTGGGATACCTACTCGCAGACTCGGCATGACTGTGCTGATTTTATTATTCCCAGTCTCCCCCCCCCCCCTTTCTCCGGATTCGCCAGCTTCGATACATGGCGCTAGACGAAAGTATAACTGGTGCCTCCGCGGCGCCATGTCGCTCGAGTGCTCGTAGCCTTGCACTGCGGCCCGGCCAAGCTCCACAAGAGAAGCACGGAGGCGACGGATCCAAAAAAAAACAACAAAAAAAACATGGCAAAGCATGCAGATGCCAAGTGTCGGCTGCCCGACCGCCCCCCCCCCCCCCTCACGTGGCCCTTGTCGTCCTCTGCCGTCCCACGTGTATCCGTACTGACCCAGGTCATGGGGAGATGATGGTTGCAGGGCGACTCGCGTGGACCCCGTCGTCGCAAGCCCGGGAAGAGCCAATGCAGTCAGGTTTGCGACCTGTCATCCGGCAATGGGCGACCGACCTTGGAAGCCGACCGCAAATTTCCGGCCAGTTCTGAGTAGGACGCCCGTGGACCCTTGTACGCGACATGTCAAGATGCGCGAATCAAGTCATGTAATGGTACGGCCTCTGCCAACTCAATCTGAATCGGGCAGAAACTGACCACGACAAATATGCCGATACTGTGTCATGGCCTCATGGTTGACAGAATGACAGAAGTCAAAAAAGGGCTCCATGATCTCCCGATCAGGTATGTGATCGCTGCGATAGCCACATGTGAATCTCTTGGATGAACACCCCTTATTGATGTCTTCCCAGTCTCGGGCAAAACACCGTAAATAAAGTTTCATTCCGGCCTGGGACCCCATGCTACCACCGCGGCAATCGCGATGTGCCCTCCCAGCGGCCCGATACATGTATGACGAAGGGCCAGGCCGGGGGTGTCTACTATGTACAGAGTAGGTTGGAGTCTCTTACAGCACCGAGCCATCCTCGATCGTTCCCGACTTGGCAAGTCGAGGCGTTGTTCTGTACACAGTATATTGTTCCAAGACATTTGCGTCTTCTGGGTTCCTGTCTGAACGAACGGGCCTGAAGTCAGAGAGTGCGGTGACCACGCAAGGCATGTGGCATGCCCTCCACCCAAAGCTAAAACATACTCATAGCCCTGTTCACATTGGCCATGGAATGCACGTTCTTTGACCTTCCCTATTCTGGTACGGAGGTCCAAATACGACGTTTGAGAAACTTCCATGGAGGTGGACACTTTGATCGACATGCTGAGAGCAATTAGAAGATTGCCTCGAACGAGGCCATTCGGATCAGGAGACTTGCTGCACAGCATGCATGTGGCTCTGCCAACATTGGGAAGATCTAGCATGTACATAATTTGAGATTTGAACGAGCCAAAGCTCAAAGGTTCCTGCTACTGAGCATACTCGAAAGTGTATATCATTCGTGTTGTGCACGTGCACATGCACATGCGCATGTCTGTCAAGGGTGACGGAAAAACTCGGTGAACGTAAATAAATGGAAGTTTGGGAGAGGCTTATAAACTTTGAAGCGCAGCATCACGAACAGACAAGTTTTCTCATCATGCCCCCCCCCCCCAAATTTCAGAGTATTCAAATTATGATCAACTCAGCCACGACGGTCTCCGTCATGCCTCCTAAACTCTAGACAGTCGAGACATGCATACGTACATAGACAGAGGCCAATGGTCCGCCCCCTGAATTCCAAGCACCGAGCACCCCGAGTCGCAGCTTAACTGCTCTTACCAAGTCTTGCTCAGAAGCCAATAGTCTTAGATCAGTCAAAGACCCAATAGTGGTGACAAGTCTGCCAGACTCCGCCAGTGACTTCGGGCAACCACGACTCTCATCACCAGAGAGTCAAGTGAGGCGCTGTCGTGCCCGAGCATCCAGAAAACGTCGTAAATGGCGTCTCCTTCAAGGCGTCAAGTGACTGGGACGGTAGGACGTCAGATTCTGTTACGAATGCAAATAATCTTCCGCGTGCATTTACCTGGTCCACTCGAGCTTCCTTTGCCAGCATCCTCACTTTCAATGACTTTGACAAACCTCGTCAGAACGACAAGAAGTCCTGATTCTTCCTTGGTTGTCAAACGTACTCTGCGTACACATCGTTGTTACTGTTATCACAAGCATTGATCTAGGCATGAGGTCGACAGCCCCGGGGCCAGGCTCCTTCATCATCGCTGCCACCAAAGCCTCTGATGTGCCCACAGCAACTGCCGCTTACTCCCGCAGTGGGTAATAGTAGCAACGACTCGACACATTCGCAGAGGATTGTCCTGTAGGACGCATGAGATTGGTGCTGACGAGGGATTTCTAAAAGGGGATGTCGTACGAGGAGCATCTGGCCATCAAACTCCCTGGCTGACAGCCCTGCTTCGTCTCCAGCCGGCGGCATAGTGCGTCCCACTCAACACATGGCTTCCAACCAATACAATCGCTGCTAAATCATTTCAAGCATGGCAGAAAGTCTGCCATGGGTTGTTGACCAGAATTACTCAGGCCATGGTCATCAAGCACCACTCGTCAACAGAGACATGGCAAGGAAATCCGGCAGTTGACAAAGAAGAAGAAGGAAGAAGGAAGAAGGAAGAAGGAAGAAGAAAGAAGAAAGAAGAAAGGGCGCAAGCAATCCGAAGCTATTTCCCTGGTCGAATTACTCGAGAATCGAATGTCTCACATGGCATCCGGTACGCAACTGATCTTCAGGCGACCCGAGATTCCTGCATGGGCAAAAATGCGGCGGTGTCAAGGTTGTAACGCTCAGATATCGCCCAGACGCACACGAACTACGGTGGCAGCGGCGAACGTGCAATAATCGGTGAAGGTGGGCGCATGTTTGAGGGCGCTTACGGGCCTGCACTCGGCCGTAGTGTGACAGTGAAGCCCAATACCCTTGGACGCGTGTGGAGTTGGGTAGGGGGCGCAGTCGCGCTAGATGCTGGGTAGTGGATAATATATAATCCTTTGGGAGTACGCAAGTTCAATGGCGATGATGTCGCATGGCAGACACAGGGGTTCACACGGAGTCTACAATTTTAGTGAAATCAAATGGGATTGTTATAAACGAGTACAGACACTTCCCGACGCCCGCTTCCGACGCCCGCTTCCGCATACCTAGGTATCAAATACGCGCCGAACAACCCTTCTTCCGCATAAAGTATTGTGATGTTATGTATGGTGAGAGACAACACCATCGATTCGACCAGAACACCTGGCCAGTATCTCAACACGCCAGTAGGGCACCTCACAAGGCGACTTATAGATCGTGGCCTGTTGTGCAATGTTAGTGGACCGGACTCGTAACCCGGAAAAACGGGCAAGGATTGAACATACGACCGAGAGCCTTGCCCCGCTTTGACACCTCCTTTGCATGGTACTGTTTGATTTTCGCCAGCCTGGCCTCCTCCTTGGCCTCGAGCTCCAGCCTCTTGACGTGCTCCCTGGCGGCCTGGACCTCGCGTCGGGCCATCTCGAGCACGCGATCCGCCTCCCGCTCCGCGGACTCGGCGCTCATCACCCGCTCGCGCGCCTGGACGATGCTGGGGTCGAGCTCCTCGTTGCTGCCCCGTCCGAACTTGTGGAGCAGGCTCCCGCCGCGCGAGGGCCGCTCGGACGTGGAGGACTGCGAGGTGCGGAAGGTGGAGGCCGTCTGGCTGGTCGAGGCTGTGGGCGTGGGTGATGGGTCGCGGCGGTGGAGCGAGCCCAGCAGGCCGCCGCGCTTGTGGGTCGGCTCCTCGTGCACCTGAGGCTCTGGCTCGACTTCCTCTTCGCGGCGTGAGAAGAAAGGCATTTTCTTCTTCTTTTCTTTTGTGCAATTTGTTTGGTTCGCTGCGGGTCTGGTGTGGAGGACAAGCAGCTGTTTTGACGTTCTGGGACTATCAGACTTGGCTTCGGACTAAGATGTATTCTTCCGACGACAGGGGGACTCAATGTGCGTACCAAAATAACAGACTCGATGAAGTTATTGTGGGGGGGGCAGGATTGCTCCTACACCGTATGCGACTGCAAACTGGGTATCGGTCTCCTTTTCATCAAAGACACCGTTCCCTCCCTTGGCAGCAATCCTTCCACCACACAACGCTCACCACTCGTCATCACCACTGACCACGCACCACCACCACCATTGTGTATCGCAGAACTTGCTTCGGGCGTCGTATCCAAGCGAGCATCATGAGATGAGATGACGTCAGGTGGTGGGGTCCAACGCGAGGGATACAGCCAATGGCATAACACGGATTGGGGCGGAATCGGCGCCAGGCAGGGGCCCGACACGACCCCTAGAGGCTCCAGCCAATATGCAGGGTCCAAAACAGCCAGGGTACATCATCGCTCTCGACGAACTGATGCCATCACGCATTCCAGGTGTGGCAGCACTAAGACACGTCTGATGTGGCTTACATGGGGGAAAAAGGGGGGGGGGGGGGGTTCTGGTCTCACCATCTTGACTTTCCCGTTGTTGGAATGCCGCCTTTTTCTTTTTTGGGATGAACTTGCAAGGTTGGCTGTGAACCTTGGACGTCGCCATGCAGGCCATTGAGCCCATCAGCCAACCAACCGCTTAGATTGTCTGATTGTCAAGGCTTCTGAGAAGTCCGGAGGTCCTGCCTTGATTCGCTCACCGCTTATCTGCCAAGGGTGCTCTATCACCGAGGTCTCTTGTTGTTTCCTCGGCCGTAATCATCGAATGCCGTTGCAACCCAGCTTCATTACGAGGTGGAACGCCGTATCGTAACGGGAGTCACGGCAGATGACATCGCCGGGTGTATCTTCACGGCTACATATATGATATGTGGATATTTTGCACATCGTCACTCATTCTAGTCATACCTCAGCCTTGAAAAGAAAAGGACAAAGAAAATAATGCTCTGGGGTCACTCTCCCGCTGGCTGTCCCTCCACGTCGTCGCAAAAGTCGAACCACCTTCTGTCCTATACCACATACTTCTGTAGACTTCTCTAGGCGCCTTCGAAGATCACAAAAACGCGTTCCGGGGTGCCTCTGTTTTCTGAACAAAAATACGAGCCCTTGTTTCGTTTAATGCTGAGATAACACCCGCCTTGTAACCCGAATTTGAATCCAACCAAAATGGACTTGGTATTCCATTCATTCCATCTACTCACGAGCTACCTAGATAGGTCTGTATCGGGTAGTTTAATATAGACTTTTGTGCTATAAGCAGTGTGATGGTTGAAGTGGTTCCGTATAAGTGGCATGACATGATGAGCCCCTGGTAGCTGAGCCTGGGACATGAAGAAGTGATAGGGTTCAGCGTGAGCGGCTGTCGCGGTGAATCTTGGCCTTGCGCGCGAGGCTGACTGCGATGTCCTCTGTGCAGAACGCTACCTACATACATAGGTAGCGTATGGATGGACAATCAACAATCAAACACTGTATTCCTGCCCTCCCCTCCCCACCTGCATTCTTTCGACTTCTCTTCTTCGCTTTGTTCGTTATTCCCAAGGTTGAGTATGTATCATTGGAGGTGGCTGGGTGGCTCAACTGCTGATCTTGGAGCTTCACTTCCTCTCAGACATTTCAAACTTGAGTTATATTGGGAGGAAATAACTCGCTTCTCAGACCTGTTGTCAGAAGTCGCAAGATCATGTTGCTAGTGCCCATTCTGATGGCAATAAATAATAAATCCGTGATACCCTTGGTTGTGCACATGTGCAGGGTCATAGTGTGGTAGGAGCAACGGGGGCCAGGCTCCCGAGGTCATTCATGAGGCATTCCCTCGAGGGGCCAGCTGTAAATACGTGGTCCGTTTGGAACGTCAATAGCTATGTGTTTTTCCTTCTCTCCTTTGAATCGGCGCAGACAACACTTTATTTGACCCCCCACCAGCGCCCACATGTAGCTATCTAGATATGCCATCACATATGCGAGCCGTCATAGCATCTTCAACTGTGCAAAGTCAAGTCAAGTAATGTTTTTCACTGGAGTTCCATTGGGGGATATCTTGACTGCAAGAGCTGCCTACCTGGGTATGTCCTTGGTAGCAACAACTGCAATCAGGCCCATTCCGTTCCAACCCTTCTGTCTGGTACAATTCCTTGGAGAGGTCTTCCGAGAGATCTCAAGAACGAGATTGTGCCCCTTCTCCCATGTCCTTGGAATGATCTCGTCCCATTCAGCCGGTCTGGTTCCATCCCTTCTTCTCGGCCTGCTTCTGGCAAGCAAAGGCGTGGTGACGATACACGACAGTTCCGTCCTGCATGGAGGATTCATAGAACTAGTGTAACTCCCTTCTTGTCAGATATCATGGCTATTGGACTGTTCAAGGGTGTCATGTAGGACTTGGTTAGGGATGTCACATACCCTGGCGATGTCCCGGTACTCGAGGGTCTGGGTGGGCTGGAGGAAGGACTCGAGCAGATCTAGCTCGTCTGCAGTCCAGCACCAGTTGCCGGGGACGTGGTCCTGCTGGACCTAAACCATCTTCATGAGCTGCTGCTTTCCAAATGGTGTTGTACTTCTAAGGTATGATCCAGGGAACTCACATTGCATCTGGGGCTGTGCCGCTTCGCAGGATCATCGCTGCGGGTCTTCGAACGCTTCTTACGAGGTCCGCGTGGCATGTTGTCGTCTAGTACTTGTCTCTTGGGATGGAATCAGACCTGTTAGATCCAATCAGTCATACACTTTCCCAACAGACAGAAGTCACGTCGACATCTTTGCATGTGGTCAAAGACCAGTCTGGGCCTGGGCAGGAGCTTACTGTGGGTTGTTCACGTCGCGTGAAGTCGAGGCAGGGGGGAAAGGGAAGAAATGCAAGCTGGCAGACCGCTGGTAGAATAATTTTTTTTATGCTTGGATGTGCCGACGAGAGGAGGGCGTCGAGGATGTGCATCGCCCATCCGGACGTCTGTGATATCTGCTGTGAATGCCATTGAGGTGCGGTACACATATCGTCACTGACCCCGGGGCTGGGTCTTTCAACAATGCTCCGGCACACTCTGGTGCACAGAGATGACGGTTGATCTGACATACAATAAGACAGTCAAGAATTCGGGTAAGAACGGTGCACCGGTACATTCTAGTGCATGAAGGCGATAGGTGATCTGACACCCAAAGACATGGGAACAGAATCACACGATTAAGAATTACAGGCTATTTTTGGTGTTTTGATTCCATGTGCATATCTAGATACCTAGGTAGGCTTGCAGATGAGTTATTCAGGACTTTTGGCAAGGACCAGTGTTGTGATCAGCAGCTTCCACGAGAGCTGGAGGCTCGAACAACCGCAAAGTTGAGGCACACTTCGTGCAAAGCTGGTATTCTTCAGAGCTGCTTGGACATTGGTCAAATCAGATAGATTTATCTAGGTAGTTTATCTAGCAGAACAATATCACACGGGGCACTCTTCCATATATTCCTTAAGTCTTCAAAAGGGTTGACAAAGGATTTATTCTGAGGTCCCTGGCATGCAAGTTTTTATATGTAGGCATAACTTCCAACATCCTTGGTCTATTGGTGATGCACCCTGCATTGGTGAACCATGAGCATAGCAGAAGGGGATTAAAGATACTGTCTATTTCATCATAGAGCCCTACCTTTGAGCACATTCAAGTATCTCCCATAGGCTCCTGGCTGGGTATCAAGATAACCAATTCAACGCATCACCTAGGTAGGTAGCTGCAGTTGACATGTGCTATGTTGTGTCTCAAATATCCGACACTCAGTTCGTTTTCATCAGACATTCATCGAGACTTTGGAGGGTCTTCGTCACCCATAACTCCTTGCCCAGAGACAAATATCACGCATTGTACATGCCGCGTCACCTATGCCATCAAACTCTAAGACATGCACAGAAACGATTGGCAATGTTACGAACCAGAGAGATCATATAGATGCAAATAGTACCAAGGATTTTGCTTCAATGTCCGTGTGCCGAGATCAAAGATCTCACTTCAACAAAACAAGAAATTCCCTGGTGCCGAAAATGCACGTCTACCATGCACGCCTACCCTGCATACCTATATTCCTTCCCTGCTCATGCGACTGCCCCGAAACTTTGAGTCACCAAACTTCCCGCGATACAACACAGGATCAGGACTTGAACAGAGCGACCGTCTCTCCGTAAACGTCCCAGTTGTCCTTCCAAAGAGCGACATCGCTGCCGTTGTGGGTGACCATGCTGATGGTGCCAATGGTGTTCAGGTCATATAGCACCACGTTCTGCGAGGTGCCGGCAGTGTCTTCAATCCAGACCATTCGAGACTGGCATCTCATAGTTCCGCCGTACGGGCCGTCACTGCACCTAGTGACGTAGTTGTTGAAGAAGCTGTAGAGTCCTGGACCGTAGATCAGAACATCACTACTATCAATGATGCGCAAACCCCAAGCCATCGCGCATGGTGCTGTGAGATTGGCGCCAGAGACAATGCCGCCGTTGTCAAGCGTGGCGCAGTCTGTGGTAAAGTCCGGGTCGTTGAGTTCGCTGCTGATATTTGCGAAGGGATACGGTGCAGGTGGATTGGGTTGGTAGTAGGGAGTCTCCGTCTGTATTTGACCCATCCAGATGTTCTGTGTTCCGTACAGTTGGTACTGGTACAAGGTCCAGTGCTCAGCCGAAGACGCGACCGCCCAAATAGGACCCTCTTGCGATTCGATCAGGAGACCACGGCCACCAAATACCGTGATCTGAGTGTTGTGTATATCATCAGCGTCATGACTGTCTCAAATCAGCAGGGCTCTCTTTGGTACAGATTGAAGGATAGCCAGCCTCTCAATACTTACTCAGCAACCCACACCCAATTGTTCTCCATATATAGGTTTGAAGCCTGCTTTGTGATGTGCATACCCATGTACGCTGCAATGCAAGCGGAGTAGACAACATTTGACTGAGTTGGCAGTGTAGGGCATTGCTCTTTTTGGAGTTGTGAGCCTGTGAATCCACCGATGCGAACATGAACGTCCCACATGCCAGAAGGGCCTGATCCACAGTCGCAGGTCCCAAGGTTGTACTCGATGAGTATTGCACCAGCTGTTCCACCCTGTGTTGAGACAAACATGTCACTCCACTCGATGTAGCCTGTCTCCCCTGGCTGTCCAACCTGCACCACAGGGCGCGGGTTATTGATATCAGAGAAGTTGGGGCCCGAGCCCATGATGACGGATGCCATAGCTTCGCCAACAATGCGGGAGTTGCCAGAGATGTGGACGGTGTCTGTGACTTTGTAATATCCTGCATCAACGAAGCCAATGTAGCCTTGATCGAAGTGTTGGGAGACGAACGAGAAGAATAAATTGAGAGAGTTGGTGTCGTCTGTGGTGCCGTCCCCCTTGGCACCAAAGTTTCGCGGAGAAACGAAGAAGCTGACAGGTACGTCCTCGTACTGAGGTTTGGAGCGCACATAGTACATGCTGCCGTTCATCAGAGCTGCGGGTGCCGGAAACCAATCTTGGGAGGCTGCGAAGACAAACTCTGGTCCGTTGGGTGTATAGATGTTACCCTTTGTATGCACTGATCAGCCGTGTTCCATCCCGTGGCAATACGCGTAGCTTGGATGAACATGAACTTACGAGGATCTGCCCAATGACAATGGTTCCATTGAGATCAGTATTCTGCATCAAGTGCTGCGCGGCAGGACCCTCAAGCATGGCAGAGACGTTGAAGAACCCCACATTCTCCATAACAAGTGAGCCTCGACCAGGCATCTGCTCGGCAGCAGTCGTGCTGGTGTTCATGACGATGGCCAGAGGTGTGTTGAAGAAAAGGCTGTCCAGGATAATGGCAGAGCCAACAACAGGTCCGGTGAGATTGATGCCAACATTACAGTTCACAATCGTGAGGTCCTTGTAGACCCAATACCAGTCCCAAATCTGTTGTATGGCGGTTTGGCAGTTGTAGAAGGTCAAGTTGCGTGTTGTGTACTGCTGGTTGCCGAGCTGAGCGCCGATTGCACCGCCGTAGAAGATCAAGTCGCCCATGAAGCCGCCACTGCCCCCCTCCATGAAGATGCCGATGTGCCGAGTCCCAGGAGCCTGTGATAGTTGAAACACAACATTCTGGATGGATGTGGCCTGGGCTGCAGGCCAGTGGATGCCACATATATTGATGGTAGGAGGAATAGCTGTGGTGTCGATGACCAGGTTGCGCACTTGGCGGAAGAAGGCATTAGTACCTTCATAGGCGAGTTTGCCAGTGAAGTCGTCATATTTGTCTGCGTCGATGATGCCGATGCCTTTGGAGTCGTCGAAGTTGGCTGAGGCCTTGATGACGGGCATGGCGGTCGGATCACCAATCAGCTGGGTGTAGTAAAAGTTGAGCACGGCATATGACACGAGGTAGGTTCTGGGCGCATGTCAGCAAGTCAGCCCCTTGGTGAGGGTGTGCGTGCGTCCAGCTAACCCGGCAGGAAAGTAAACAGTGGCAGGAGTAGTTGTGGAGCCAGAACAAGTGCCATCAATGCCACAGCGATCTCCAGTGCTGATGGCAAATTGGATTGCAGCAGTGTCGTCAGTGACGCCATCACCAACAGCACCAAAGTCCTTGACGTTTCTGAAGACCTGGTAGGCAGAAGGGTTTGGGTTGAAGGAGGCGATACCTTGGTGGGCAATCTCGTCCATCCAGTAGCCACAGGCCACCTGAAAGAGACAGAGAATGCCCACCGATAGTTTGAGAGCCAAGCATAGCATGATCATGGTCTGAAGAGGCAAGATTGATGGCCAGAAGGAGGAGAGGACGAGTGGCCACGGATGCGATGACGTCTAGGTCCGTGAAAGGTGTCACAAAGGAGGGTCAAAGTGTCAGCTTGAGAGGGTCGACGAACAGCCAAAGTAAGGACGAAGAAACTAGAGCTTGGGTCGGAAGGCAAAAGGCGACGTCCTCCACTGTGGATGTTGGTGGAAAGGAAGGTACAGACGTTGGGCGAAACAGGCAGGGTCCCACAGAGGCGCGTACAGGGAGACAAGTCAACCAGTGTACCCAACTTGGGTGTAGCTTCATATAACGTGACTCAGACCTGGCGTCAACGAGACATGTTTTTTTGAAGTCATAGAGAATATTGATGGTTGTGAGTAGAAATGGACAATGCTGCAGATGACGGCTGCCCAGGTGATGTCTGATCCTCTTTTCCTATACCTAGGTACCTGCAGATTTCCTAGAATGCACACATTGACTTTTCAATCTGATATGCGGCAGAAACCAGCAATTGAGTACCAGCAAAGACCCAGAATATTTTGTTCCGACTCTGTATAGATATCCATTGCAGATGACTATTGAAGCCTCCAGCTTTGGAACTTGAAGACTTGACAGCTGGTTATTACCGCAAAACAATGGACCTGTTCCCACCTCGCAAGGCCTTGTACATATACCACCTAATATAAACCACTTGAGCACTTCCAAAGTTGAAATTTACTTATCTCATATTGTCTCTACTGTAATACACACTTTGAAGAATCCAGACAGTACTTATTCAGCATCCATGGATGCAGAGTCGAGTGAATACCAGCATCAGCGCCTCTTCCTGACCACAACAAAAATCGATGGAAGGGAGAAAATACAAAAACCTTCTCTATCTCCATGGTCGCTATAAATACCTAGGTACATTGTTCCCCAGCTTACTCTAATTGACATGACATTTTTTGCACTTTTGATAAGTTATGTCTTCAAAAGAAAGTGCTTCTCTGCCTGTTGGTAAGTCAATCTCTGTATACGAAGAGGTTGAATGGGGGGTGAAAACGAGTGTATTTGCTATTGTTGTTGATGATAATGTCTAGCAGAAGGAACGGAAGGGAAACTATCGTCGTACGCCAAAGGGATTAGGCGTATACGCGTATGGTCTCTTCTAATTGCCGTTGGGCCAAATTAGCCCAGCTAGCCATTTAGCTAGCTAGTTTCTTCTAATAGCTATATGCCTTTGGTCCAAGGCAGACTAGGCTATTGCTATAGCTATTAACCTATACTAGCAGTCTTTTATATTAGCTTATAACCCTTTATTATATGCTTTAAAAGATTAGTTTAAAATTTAAGCTATAGGCAACTAATTGCCTAAATAAAAAAGAAATAAGTAATAGTTATATTATATAAAGGAAATATATTTATTGCCTAGTTTATAGTATTATAACCCATTTAACATGCAGGTCACAAAATAGGCCAGCGAGCTAGAAACAGGCGACAGAGTCTAATACTTTGCCTAAAACATCTCTTATATAAGGCGCATAGACAAACACAGATAATATAAAGCATACAACCCTATAATATAACTAAGGTTAAATTATGCCTATATAGAATCAATACATAGGCAATATAGGCAAGAGACTGCCTATGCTGCCTAGCTATATAAGCAAACTACTAAAATTAAAAAGCTAGATATATATTTAAATATATTCCCTACTATTAGATAGATTTAATAAATAGCTCTTTAGTTGTTAATCTAAGTACTTACCCCCAAGTAGCTTTATTGCTAGTAATCATTCGCTAGATATAAAACAATAATATCTTTATACTACGATCAATATACTCTTCCAACTATTTTTGCTAACATAAACCCTTTAGCACTCTAAAAACCTATAAAACCTAGCAATAATCATTACATTTTAACAACTTTTGTCTAAAATGGCTTAATATACACTAACTAAACAATATAAAAACATAATGGCTCCTTAAACTCCTACCTTATCTAATATTGGAAATAATAGCAACTTTACTATAGCTTAGATGATTAAGCAGGTTAGCTACCTTAGTTAGAAAATTGCCTGCCTTTAGGCTATTTAAAAAAGCAAATCTTATAAAATAAATAAACCAGGACCCTACAATGGCACTAAAAAAACCCTCTAAGGCTTTCTTACTTATAATTGCGTCTATTTTAAGCATAATGCTAATTAGTTTACTAGGGATAAAGAAAGAATCCTCTTCTTTAGCACTTGCCTTAAAAAAAACGCCGCTAAATAGTTTAAACCAACTTTAAGAGACTATCTAGAGAACAATAATCAAGATTAGAATAATACAACTATAAAAGCTTTCAATAGCTATAAAAACTATAAAAAACTTCTCAGGGAAATTTTTAATAACCCTAATAAAAAGCGCACCATAGAATAATAACTTTATAAGCTACAATAAACCAAGTTAGCCTTAGAATACACTACTAATTTCTATTAAGTTTTAACATATCTAAGATAAGAGAATAAGCTAATAATATCCTAGTTTTATAAAAGACTAAAGGACAAAGTTAAAGACAAGCTATTTAAATAAGACTAACTTAAAGAATTTGCTTGATATGTTGCTATAGCTATATAAATCAATAATCATTTATATAAACAACGATAAAAATGCAATAAAAAAAGCAATGGTGCACTATAAAAGTTTTACCCATAAGCTAACACCAGCAAGCGTTACTAATTACAACAATAATCCAACAATAACACAGCTATTAGCAAAACAATATACTTAAGCCTTATAAAATTAAAAGCTGCTAATAAAAAGCCACCAAGCAAATGCTTTAATTATAGTAAAAAAGGACATTTTACATAAGAATGCCGCCAACTAAAAAAGCTATAGAAACCTATCTTTAAAGAATAATAATAACTCAATATACTTAAAAAAGTGTACTTTACTAACGATATACACTTTTATACTAAAATATAACAATTTAAAAAATCACCTAAACTAAAACAATATCTTTAAAACCTACCCCTTTTAAAACAAATAACAAACTCTATTAACTACAAAACCCTTCACTAAGCTTTCTATTACAATGACAGCTATATATCATACTTTTCAGCAAAGAAATCTATAGAATAATTTTTCTAAAAGCCTAAAAAATTACAATAATTAGCTATAAAAAAACGTAAACCACTCTATAATACTATTATTTAAAACAACAACTCAGATTATTCTTTAAACCTACTTAACTATGCTTTTAAAAAAATAAACAACGACTCTAACAACCTAATACTCCTATACGCAATTAAACAATAAAAGGAAAGTAAGACTATTATATAATAGCTTATAAAATAAAACTATTAACTAAATAACTTACCAAAACCTACTATACTAAACTAAAAATACATTACAAAAAGCACTAAGATTAAATACCTTATATATAAAATCAGCTTATAAAAACTTTTTACCTATACGCCTCTGCAAAAAGCAACAGCAACAAAATATAAAAACCTATAAATCAGCCCTCTTTACAAAAACCACTATAAACTTAGATAAATCTCTTATATATATTATAGCTATAAAATATACTTTACCAACAAAGCCAAATATAAATAGTTTCCAGCACAAAATTTCAACCAAATTATCTAAGCAGTCAAAAAATCACAGCTATAATTTCATAAAGTTCTTAACAAACAATACCACAATACATACGTTAGCCTACCCAAAAATTGCCCAAAAGCATATATTAACAAAAAAACTATATAAGAGCAATATACTACTATTAGCTATGCAATTTATATAAAACAAAAAATCTGCAATTAGCATTAATAAAAAAGCAGTCAGCCTTTATAAAATTTGCTAGAATACATTAGCAAATAGCACCTAAAAGAATAAGATTGCCTATAGGGGATAATAAACGATTAAAACCCTTATAATCTCTATATATAATAAACAACACCAATTACATATATATTATCCTTAAAGCAAAGATTAATAAAAAAAACTATAGTGCACTATTAAACAATAGCGCTTAAAAAAACTTTATATCTTTAAACATTATCAACAAAAACCAAATCATATAAAAACAAAAAAAAAAACCCTATTAACTCAATACTATAAAAGAACAAGCAGTAACCTATAGACAAGATATAATCAACATAAAAACTAATCATCTTCCAGTTTTAATTTAAAAATAAATTATAATTATATCCTTTAACATTATAGATATAATATAACACAAGCTAATCTTAGGACTTTTTTAGCTAAAAGCTAAGAATCTTTAAATCGATTAGACCACTAGCTAAATCTCTTAGGAATAAACTATACTCAAAAGATTAGTTGCAATTAAAGGCAAAGAAAGAAATTTAATCACTAAGCATAACTTAAAAAATAAGCACTTAAACAAATTTAACAATACCTCTATAAAAAAACAAGCTAAAGAGCTTAGATAAATAAGGAAAAATCTAATAAACAATAGGCACAATAAGGTCTCAAGCCATTAATAGATTAGAAACATAAAGAAACAAAAACCAATTAAAAAGATATAAACCTCCTTAGAGCAGCAATAAGTTAATAATAAAAGAAATAACTCTTTATAGCAATAAAATTATAGCCTGCAATAAACTAAAGAATTAAAACTAGAAAAAAGCAAAATAAGCTATAACGCTATAAACACAGCACTAAAACCTAAATATAAATAATATAGCGCTTAATAATATATCTTATGCCTTACCTACAGCAAAGCAATAAATATAGATATTAAACTACTTAGTATACTAACAAAATACTATAGCTTTTAGAAAATATTTAAAAAAATATTTAACAATAATACAAAAATCTCTAAATATAGTTAATAGGATTATAAGATACCCCTTAAGGAAGAAATAACGCTAAAATTTCATAAGATTTATAAACTTAACAAAAAACAACTTAAGGCACTTAGAAACTATCTTAATAAAAACCTATTAAAAGATTATATTTAACTATTATATTTGCTAACAAAATACCTAATCTTATTTATACCTAAAAAAAACAACAAACTTAAATTATACATAAATTATAAACAGCTTAACAACATTACTATTAAAAATTAATACTCTTTACCCCTTATTAAAAAACTTAAAAACCAACTCTAAACTACACAATGGTTTATAGCATTTAACCTTAAAGAAGCATATAACCTTATTTGAATAAAGAAAAGAAAAGAATAAAAGATGGCTTTTAAGATCTAATATAGATATTTCGAGTACCTCATTATGCCTTTCAAACTTACTAATATACTAGTATTTTTCTAAGAGATAATTAACTATATTTTATAAAAACATTTAGATATTTTTATTATTGTATACCTTAATAACATTTTAATCTACTCTTAAACTATAAAAAAACATATTCAGCATATTAAACAAGTATTTTAAAAACTTTAAAACGCCAACCTCTTTATAAAACCAAAAAAGAGTTACTTTCACATATAAAAAATTAACTATCTTAGATACACTATTAAACTAAGAGTAATACAAATGCAGAAAAATAAGGTAAAAGCTATATATAATTAGCTTATACCAAAGAACGTTAAAGATATTAAAATATTCCTTAAATACATTAATTTCTACTAATAATTTATTAAAAACTATAGCAGCATAGTTAAACTAATAATAAACCTTATTAAAAAAAACCAACCTTTCTCATAAAAAAAAAAAGCAAAAGAAGCGTTTACTAAAGTTAAAAAACTTATCATAGCTAAACCAATCCTATAAAAAGCCAACCTAATAAAGCTTTTTAAGATTAAAACCAATACCTTAAATTATGCGCTTAGCAGATAGTTAAAACAGCGAGATAAATAAAAACGCCTTAGACTTATCAGCAATTTTTTACACAAGCTTAATAAACCAAAACTCAACTATCTAATTTATAATAAAAAACTCATAGCAATTATTAAAGCATTTAAAAAATAGCAACATTACCTTATTAGCGCAAAATACCTTATTACTATCTATATAGATTACAAAAACCTTGTATAGTTTACTATAACCAAAGTTTTAAACAAATAACAAATTAAATAAGCAAAATTCCTCTTTTAATTTAATCTTAAGATTATTTATTAAAAAGAAAAAAATAATAAATAAGCAAACGTTCTTAGCTAACAATTAGATTATTAAAAAAACAGCCAGCTAAAAAAATAAACCCTTTTTAATATTAACAAATTAAGCAACTTAATATACTAAGCTAAACAACTTAATATTGCTTACTAAGTTAAACCTAAATAAGTGAAATTAAACTAAGCTAGCAAGCAAAAATAAAACAAATACATTAAAAAGACATATACAGCCCTAGCATACAAACACTAAAAAGTCACTGCTATATATTATAAAATTAAGCAAATATAAAATTTGCTAAGACTTTAAAAGCAAATTAAAAATATTTTTAAAAACTGTAATAAGTGTAGAATTAATAAGCTAAAATAATATAAGCCTTATAAATTGCTAAAACCTTTACTAATACCTAGCGTTACTTAGGAATTTATTAGCCTAAACTTTATTATTAAGCTACTACATTTATAAAAACCCTTAACTAAGGTTATTTTTAACAGCATTTTAATAGTAGTTTGCAAACTAATAAAGTATGCTTACTTTATCCCCTATAAAAAATCTAACACTGCAAAAAATCTTGCCTATATCTTTTTTAAAATAATTTTAAGCAACTATAAAATGCTAAAAAAAATTATCAGCGATAGAGATAAGCTTTTTGCCTTAAATTTTTAAAAGTCTCTTATAAAACAACTTAGCAGCAAGCATAAGCTCAGCATAGCCTACCACTTAAAAATAAATAAATAAACAAAACAAATCAACTAGATCTTAAAATAATATCTTTAATTTTACCTTAATTATTAGCAGAACAACTAAATTAAACTACTACTATTAGCATAATTTGCATATAACAATGCATATATATCTATAATAAAATAATCTCCTTTTTATGCTAACTATAAATTTAAACCTAAAGCATATTATAAATAAATTAATAAAAAAGAAACACTAGCAATAAATAAAAAAGCAAAAAACATTAAAAATATTTAATATGCTATTTAGCAATAGTTTTCCTTTATATAAAAACAAATAATTAAGTACGCTAACTAGAAAAGAATTAAGGGACTAATCCTTAAAAAGAGAGATAAAGTCTATCTTCTTTGCAAAAATCTTAAAATACAACACCTCAGCAATAAACTCAATTATAAAAAAATCAAACCTTTTAAAATTTTATAAAAACTCTTAAATATTAACTATAAATTTTTATTACTAAATATAATGTATTTATATATATATATTTTTTATATTGCATTATTAAAACTAGCACTATAGAACGCTTAACTTAAAACATAGATTAAAGCAAACAATAAGTATAGCATAAAAGAATATAAAATTAAATAAATCCTTAACTTTTAAACATAAAACAAAACATAAGAATACCTTATTAAATAGAAAAACTATAATTACACAGAAAATATATAGGAATTAACGAAAAACCTGGAAAATTATAAGCAATTGCTTAACTAGTACTAACGAGCAAATAACCAAATAACGTAACAATTAGAACCCGCTACTAAAACTACCAATAAACTTATTAGCCATAATATCTAAAAAACCTAACTAATCTAGCACCTTCTTCTCTACAGCTACTAAATTTTAATTAAACCCACTAAAAAATAGATTTTTTGCTACTACAGCAAACTCTTTGGAAATCACCTCCCAAATAACCTTAAAAGCAGCGCAATGATACTTTTCCTTTAGCTTTTCCGCCTCTATACAATTTAGCTCTTTTACATAAGTAATATTACAATAAAAGACGTGCTTTATCTTTTTCAACCACATCCTTTTTTACTTTCGCAAATAAAAAAGTTTTTCTTTCTAGCGCTTAATCTTATTTTCTAGCTTTTAATATTAAATAACAATATTATCTAACTTTGCAAAAGTAGAACTAAGCATATTATACTTTAACCAACTATAGCAAATATATTCTATGCAACGCAAAAAATCTAAAGAAAACACTTTGCAGAAATCTAAACCGCAACTTTTATAAAAAAAATAAATAAACATTTTAATAAAACTCTTTAAAATCTTTGCAATAAGAGAATCTCACTCTCTTATACTTTTAAGAGTAAAAAAAAAATTGCAACGACAATATTTATTAATTCTATCTAATATAATAAATTAGAAAAGCATAAACTAAGGGCACACAATAAAAAAAAAATGCAAAAACCTACTAAAGATCTTTAGGAATAAAGATTATAAAAAAAGAGATAATATTATAACCTATTTAATATATAGGTTATAAAATAGGCCAGCAAGCTAAAAACAAGCAATAAAGTTTAATATTCCGCCTAAGATATCTCTTATATAAAACGCATAAATAAATACAAATAATATAAGGCATATAACCCTATAATATAACTAAGGTTAGATTATGCCTATATAAAATTAGCATATAGGCAATATAGGCAAGAGACTGCCTATGCCGCCTAGCTATATAAGCAAATTATTAAAACTAAAAAGCTAGATATATATTTAGATATATTTTCTACTATTAGATAGATTTAATAAATAGCTCTTTAGTCGTTAATCTAAATACTTACCCCTAAGTAGCTTTATTGCTAATAATCATTTGCTAGATATAAAATAATAGTATTTTTATACTATAATTAGTATACTTTTGTAACTATCTCTGCTAATATAAACCCTTTAGTACTTTAGAAACCTATAAGACCCAGCAGTAATCATTATATATAGGCTTTTAAACAGAACCCTTTACTTATATTGTTAACTTGTTATTGTTAACTAGGCGTTTTAGCGCTTTATTTAGTATAGCTTTTATTATAGCGTTAGCGGGGTTGTTGTTGCTATTAACCTATTATACTTTTGTAATCTTGCGCTATTTATATAACTAATATAAAGCTATTATATTAATTATTAGCCTTTTTTTTTTAGTTATACTTAATTTAACTAAGCATTTATATAAAGAATATAAGTTTATATAAACGACTAAAGGCATTATAGAAAGGCTAAGTTTATTAGTTATTAGGCAAAGCATTGTTTTTATTAAAAAACTAATATTAAAAATGTTAACAGTCTTATAAATCTCTAATGCTAAAGAGCTTTAAATAACCTTTTTGCATTTAGTAGAACTTTAGTATATTAGGTTTTTTATTAATGTAAATTAATCGTTAATATTAGTTTTATTTTTAATTGCTAAAATAAATTTAATCTAAGAGTTTAAATCTTTGTTGCTAGCTAAGAAGCTATTGGTAAATGCAAAAAGCTTAGCCGTTGCTAAATTAAAAAAGATATATTATAGCTTTTTTAATAAGTTACTAAGTTGCTATTATAAGCGATTATTAAGCTTTATATAATTGCTTTTATTAGGGTTTTAAATCTAGGCAGTAATAAATAAGTTGAAAAAGGCTTTTGATTAGCAAATCAAAGCAATATAAACACTATAGGCACATTGCTTTATATATTGTTAGGCTTGGTTAGCTAACTTGGAATTAATAGAAATAATTTTAATACCTTGACTCTTTTGCTTTAGGTCTAGCTTAGCTTTGTTTATTTCTAACGTAGCGCCGTTGAAATCTAAAGTAGTATTAGGAGAAAAAAAGGTTTTAGGCTTAGCTTTAAACTAAGCTTTTTGCAACTTTTAATCTTTTAATGCTGAAAAAGCTAATATAGCTAAGATAAAAGTATTATTAGTTTATATATTAATAAGGCTAAAAGTCTCTAGAGATTTATTAGTAATTAAAAGGTATAAGTTATAGGTTAAGGTTGATATATTAAGCTTTTTTTAGTGGTAGCTTTGATATATAGCAAATTAGTAAACGCTTGCTTTAGCAATGTTGTAAAGTAGCTTAATTATTTTAATAATAGTGTTTTAAGGGTATTTAGTTTATAAAACAGCTGGAATAGTAGCTAATATAATATGTATAAGTTTAGTTTATAATTATAGGTATGCTTGGGTAATATTGCGTAATAATAGCGTTATGTTGCTTTGTAATAATAACGGCGCAAGGGCTAAAATTAACTGCTGGCTAGCACGTTGAATTGTAGGGGACTGTGTTAGAATAGACGCTTTTTCTTTGTTGTTATAGCCTTGTCTTCTAGCTATATTTAGTCTGCTTTATTACTTTTGTAACTTGCTAGGTATGTTTTGAAGCTGTTAGGGTTTAAATGTTAATGTGGTTGTTTAGGTATTTAAGTGGAGGAAGGGTTTTGTATGGGTTGTATTGCTGGGGATTGTGATAGTGTATGAGCGGTTTTGGTATTGGGAATAGAGTGTTGTGTAGTATATGTAGACGGTTAAGGGGCAACGATTGCAGTTTTATTATATAGTTTATTAAAACTAACGCAAAAAGGCCTTATTTTAAAGGCAATCTTAAGAAGTTTTATTGCAAGTATAATTAAGAGGGCACCCTTAAAGGGTTTAGTTGCGGGTGTTGTATAGTTTATTATATATATAATAGAAATGATAGTTGTAAAGGGTTTTATTACAGTTGTAATAGAGGCAATAATAGCGAGAAGCTTTGTTGCAGGCTATTTTTTAGAGCTTTTTTAACTTAGAAGTATATTAAGGGTTTTTTAATAGTTTGTTGTATATTATTTAGTTGTTTTTGCCAAAGTTTTTTTTAATGAATTTAAGGCTTTTGCTAAGGCGCTTTCTTTTGTTGTAAAGGTTAAAGAGGTTTTAGTAGCAAAATGTCTTGCTATTATTTATAAGCGCATAACTTTAGGTTAAGTTTTTAGTTTTAAAGCTTAATTAGGTTTTATTTAAAGGGTTTTTTATAAGCAGTAAGAGCTATTAAATATAGTTTGATAAAAGCGTTATTTTGCTTAGTATAGACTTTATTTTAATAAAGGATTTGCTTAAGGTTATAGCGTAAGTTAAAGGAAACAGTGTTAAATATATTAGCGGTTTATCTATTAAAATCTTTACAAAAGTAGTAAAAAAGGTTGTTATTGCACTATTTAGGGTATATAGCAATTGCTTTAGCAATTGTTATATTTAAGTATATTTAATTAGCGCTTAGCTATATCTTTTTATATTAAAAGCAGGCGTTAAGTAAGGGTTATATTGCTTAGGAGATTTTAGTTTTTACTCTAGGGTTTTTATCTCTTTAACTAAGAAGTTGTTTAAACTGCTAAGATTAGCTATATTAGTTTAATTTAGGTTGCTTAATTTAAGAGATAAGGATTTTTAAGATAAATATAGCATAGTAATAAAACGCAAAAGGTAAAAAGCAAGGGGGAAATTAGGTTGTTATGCGTATATATATATGCTTAAAAATAGAGTAAAAATAAATAAAAAAAGGGTTAAAATGTAGTATAGAGTGCTTTAAGGTTGCTAACGTATTTATTTATGTGTGTATTGTTAGTGTTTTTATTATATAGTAAAAATAAGAAAGATTATGAGATTTTTATAGGGGCAAAAGCACTTAATAAAAAAGTTTGCTAGTTAGTCGCTTGCTGTTGTAACCTTATAAAAGGTTTTAGTGTTTTTATATAGAATTAATTGTTTTTTTAAGAGTATAGTATAGTATTAAATAAGCTGCTAGCGTTTATAGGGAGGTTTTAAAGTTGTTTATATATTATTCTACGTTGTAAATGCATTAAAAGGGTTGCTAGTAATAACTTTTGCTAAAGTTTCTTAGTTATTTTTAATAATTAAAGAGAATAGCCTTTTGCTAATAATAACTTTATTAAAGTTTTTTTGCAAGCTGTTTATTATTTTTTACTAAAAGTATAAAGCTTATCGTTATAAGTGGTATACCCTTTTTAGGGAACGTTGCGGCGGTTTTTAAGGCAAGATTTGTCTCTTTTACTTTATTGTTTATAATTAACTATTTAATTACTAATTAGTATTGGTAAGTTAATCTTTGTATACGAAGAGGTTGAATAGGGGGTGAAAATGAGTGTATTTGCTATTGTTATTGATAATGATGTTTAGCAGAAGGAACGGAAGGGAAATTATTGTCGTATGCTAAAGGGATTAGGCGTATATGCGTACGGTCTCTTTCAATTGCCGTTGGGCCGAATCGGCCCGGCTAGCCATTTGGCCAGCTGGTTCCTTCTGGTGGCCGTATGCCTCCGGTCCGAGGCGGACCGGGCTATTGCTATAGCTATCAACCTACACTGCCAAAGTACCGGCTGCGTAGGTAAGTATGCACGAGTTGGTATGCTCACAACCTGCTCTGTCAAGCTGTACAGCCACTGGGCCAGTATGATTCGAGAATTAATTATCTTGTTCCTGTTCCACAAATTTCCATTCTGTGCTATTCTCCTTGGATGGTCATGAGCCTCTTGCAAGGTCCAGATGAGGCTGTCTTGGTTCTCCGAGGGGCGAGAATAGGGGGTTAGGGGAGGTGGCGGGCGCGTCTCCCGCCCCTGCAAATTGAGGCAGGGATCTAGATGGAAGGGGTGTGCCCGCCAAGCTTCTGTCTTGCAAACCCAAAAGACGTTCGCATGTCGCGGCTTTTTGCGCACCTGAATTTGGGGACGGCATTGGGTTGAACTACAATCTGTTCTTGCCAGCTCTCTTCCCCTTCTCTCTTGGCTTTTCATCGTCATACTTCCGACTTTTCCAAAACACGACGCACGATGCCAACTCAATCTCGATCCCGCGACGCGCCAGCTCGTTCGCGCAGCAGCTCGCGGTCCCCCCACTCGCGATCCAGAACCCGGTCTCGATCCATCTCGCGCCGCCGCTCACCCTCCAGAGACTCTCGCTCGCCGCCCCGTCGCAATGGTCGCGACCGTGACAGTCGCAGTCGCAGCCGAAGCTACAATGGAGGAGATGGCAGCAGAATGCGCAGTCTGAGCCGTGGCCGGAGTCGCTCTCGCAGCGAGAGCCCGCTGAGGAGTACAAAGGTCTGGCGAGCAGCCGCTCTTCGCAACAGCGCGTCCTACGTTTACTGACTCTTGTGGTAGATCGTCGTCGAAAGGTTGACTAAGAACGTGACCGAGGACCATCTGCGCGAAATATTTGGCCAGTATGGCGAAATCGATGACATGGACGTACCTTTGAGCCGACAATGTGAGCCTCTTCCCGCTGCCTCCCAGGCCGTGTCTAGTTCATGACTAACAGTATTTTGGAAAGTTGGCACCAATCGTGGAGCTGCCTACATCCTCTACGTGAACGAGGACGAAGCTGAATCTGCCATTGCACACATGCACGAAGCCCAACTCGACGGTGCCACCATCAGCGTGTCGATAGTATTGCCGCGTCGAAAGTTCTCCAACCAACCACCGACGGCAACGCGTGGAGCCAACTTCGATCCCAGGCTGCCGCCCCCAGGTCGTGGCCCTCGAGGCCCCCGCGGTCCGCCCGGATTCGAGGGCGGTCCACGTGGTCGTGGTCCGCGTGGAGGCGGAGGTCGGTTTGGCCGTGGCGGTCCGCCGCCATCTGACACTTGGCGGCCGCGGTCCATGTCAAGGTCGAGGTCTAGGTCGCCTGCTCCTTCAGCGAGGGGTGGCCGATACCGAGCGCGATCGCCGTCCTACTCGCGGAGCAGGTCGCGAAGCCCACCGCCATCGCGACGGAGCCGTTACGATGACCACGACCGTCGGCGCAGCCCTAGTCGCGAGAGCTACGGCAGCTACGCTGGTCGCCGAGGCGGCAGAAGTCGATCCAGGGATCGAAGAAGCTACCGTTGAAGAGGCTCAAGCGACCGATGTCTCAATGGCAACAAATTACGAGCATGTGAAAGGTCAGAAGGAGCACATACTGTGTTCTATCCCGGCGACATGATGATCGAAGGTCGGAAAGAACGCTGCCACAAGAAACATGCACGGGCCCCGCCGCTTTGGCGACGGTCCGGAGGAACCAGAGGCGACTTTTCAATACATGGGGCATGGTTGCCAGTGCAGCGTGCGGATTCAAAGTATTGAATGATGATAATAGGTGGGTTAGCCCGGCTGACCACCATGACTTTCTTGTGCCTTGCGAGGGGCCGGCTTAGCTGATGGATGCAACTGCCTAGGACTCGGCGTCGAGTGGTGATCGGAGCACCGCTATACGCACCTCGTCGAGTTTTGAAGCATATGGTAGCATCGGAAATAGAAGGTGGGAATCCAAAAAAGAATATTACGAAGAGCGTCCTCCTCGCAATATCTTGTATTGTGCTGGTACGGGTTGGGAGAGACGACAGCTGGAGGCGCAGAGGCATCGCACAGCCTTGAGGTCTCGGTTCATCTCCTCTCACCATTGACTGCCCCCGATTTCATGGTATTCGTCCAGGCACCTGTTTCACCGGCTGGCGGAAAAGGTCACGCGGCCATGTGGTTGAGGCGGCCCACGTGGCAATGGCCCCTTCGGGGACCGTCCCAAGCTTTGGTGAGTCTCTTGCCTTGTGAGCGAACAGGTAAGAATTACCCTCAAGGGCGCCAGCTCCACCGTTTATCTCGTACTCATAGGCAGAATGCAACAATGAATGACTCAGATGAAGGCGAAGTCGATGAAATCGAAGGCCACAAGTTGCTATGAGCGCTGGTACCACTGAAACGGTGTCGATGGAGGGACATCACTGTGTTGACACGTCACGATCTTACCACGACAGTGAGCACAGCTGCTCGTCCATATCGTTGCGGGCGTCGACTCGGATGGTTGTGTCAGCGAACCAACACGCCCCCAACTGTCTTCTGCGACGATCGATGAGCCGCATCGCCGTAAGACCAGAACCCTGCCTGCTCTCACCTAGAGCATTGGGAGTGCGAGCGGTCTGTTCGATGATGGCAATGACCTTGCCGTGGAACCGAGAACGTGGGCGATGGCTCTAAAGCCCCCAAAGGCTTTGGCAGACACTCTGTCTCGGTCGCAAGCAGCCTTACCGGCGAATACAATGAGTTGCAGCTTATAATCTTTGCGGAAGTGCGAGCTGCGAATCAGTCGGCTCGCAACTACTGCGGAAAGGCACCGAGTCTTTGGGATGTTTGCAACCGTCAGGTCGGAAGTGTCGTGCATACGATGTCTCACGGCGACTCCGGCTCCATCCAAATGGTCGCACGTTTGAGGACTCAGTATCTTATAACCAGGCTCACGACGACTGTGATTCGATACCAGCAACGTCAAAGACGACAGGGAATCATAAGAGGTGGGTCGAATCGCATATTTTCTGGGATGATGGTGCGTTATCGCATTTCGCACGAAGACAGCCTCTGCCGTCCTTTCGGCTTAGACCTCGAAGTTGGGGCGTCTTTGGACATTGTTCACACGTCAGGATTGGAATTCACACTGATCTCAGCCTGTTTGAGGCAGAGCCTGGCCACCTATTTTGAGCCGTAAGACCCAAATCTCCCCCGACCCAAATCGGCGGCCGCCACAAGAACGACAATATGAGGGTAAGTATTTTCAGACTCTCAACGTTGTATTGCCAGCGGCACAGCAACTTCAGGCCAGCAAAAGCGTCCGCCCCCCCCCCCCTCCCCCCAACCCGGACCATGACTGAATGCTCTGAGAACTGGGACGAGTTGGAAGGTCGTTGTCGCTAAACTGTCACAGTGCGGCCAAAGGGTTAGGAGTCGGATCCTCTACCACATCGCCTCCCAACTGACGCGCCTGTTGTCCAACCTCGCTTAGCCGACCCCACGCTCCATCCCGTCTGCACGGGTGAGATCTCCCCTCGGTTGCTGATCCGACCCAGGAATCGGCTACATCCATTTCAGCCCTACGGCACCAACTGTGCCCTGCAAGTCCCGAGACTTGCCGCCTTGGTTGTTTCGAACAGCCACATCGAACCTCGTTAGCATGATCCACAGATATTGGCTACAAGATTTATTCGAACAAAGACCCACTCTTCGATATGGGCAAGACGTTCGAATCAGCGCCTTCTGGGAGAAGAAAGGACAGCATCTGGCTCTGCCTCTGCCCCAGGACCCCAATGCGAACTAGGAAGAGCATATTGATCGGCTTAGCAGCAAGGGCTCAACAGACGAGTCGAATATTTCACAGTTCACATATTTGGCAGCTTTGAGACACGCTGCAGAAATACGTAAGCGGAGCAGATCACACGCTGTGCCACGCCTGCGCTTAGGTGATAGGCGTTGCGGCTCTTCGCTGACGGAACGGGTGTCCAACCCAAGAGAAGACCTGTGACATCTGCAAGAAAGGTGCATCCCGCCCACGAGATTGACATGTGTTTGCGGTAGTCGAGATCTGCATTGCATGGCACAGCACGTGGGTCGGGGAAAGACAGCTTGCTGGGGTGACTCTAGGCAGCTTTTCGATGTGGGCTGTTGCGCCGCTCTCAGCCTCCCCGAGTTGCCGAAGAAGAAAACAGGAAGGAGTCGTCGCTCTGTTCCTGGCGAGTTGCTACAGGCCATCAATGGTCGAGACAAAGCCACCGGTACAGGGGCAGGCCAACATTTTGACTCATGGCTGTGTACCTACTCAGGCCCTCCATCTCAACCGCATTCCCCTCTTGAGTTGGACACTTCCTCCTCAACAGTTTTCTGGCCGTCAAAGAAGTGAGGCTGTCCCTATGAGGAAGTGACAGCGGCCCTTTTTCGTGGCCGTTATTCCACGTTTTGAGCCCCCAGCCCGTCTTGCATCAGACGGTCTGATCCTGCGAGGCAGTCTAGAGACAACGCAGGTTGCAACAACGTGTTGAGTGTGCATATGGTATTGTTAGTTCTCCATATGATCTGGCAAGTGCAACCCAATCCTTCAGGATGACTATCCCGCCTGCACAGTCTCTACCAACCGTCGCGGTATCTCGACCCCGGACGTCGTTATGACTAAATTGGATTCAGGTCGGCCTGTCAAGACGGCGGAGTAAGTAGAGGCTTAGAAGTCCGATCAAATAAGGTAGTGTTACCGTGGGCCATCCTCCTCGGACATTGACGATGTTTGGGAAGTCGAACACAATCGTCATGGGGCGGCATTGCTAGGACACCGCTCAGCTCAGGATCAAGACGTCTTCTCGAAGGGTATAAGAGGTGGGAGGTTCTTCTCGGAATGGATCCCAAAGGGGTCCCTGCTCTTCATCTCAAGACAACATTGTCGACGGTTAGATATTCTTCAGTGGTTTCTACGGTATAACGACTTACTAAGCATCACGAAGACCACTCCAACACTTACTTCACCAACAACGAAAAGACTGGCTACAATCTCTTGAGCTAAGCAACCATCGGCCTTGGAAACTCACTAGAACTCGCTCATCAATATGGGGATGCATAATCACGCCGCGCTTGCAACTGTCAGCACGAGACATGGCAACCCCAACAGCTCTGGACCTCAGAAAGGCCATTGCAGTTTGCGCGTTTCTGATGTCGACGGGGACAAGACTACCACGTACAAGGCGACGATTCTCGTGCTCGTAAACGGCAAACCAGCAATAGTCACCATCCCCAGACCTCAACCGCCACCCTCACCTCGTCCTCGTCCACGTCCGGGACCCGTCCATCCGCCGCCAGATGTCCCGACTCCTCCAGGCACTCCCAGGCGACCTGCCTATCCACAGGCAGAACCGAATAGGACGGACGTTGTCTACGAGTCTCTGCCATTTGTCTCCTGTCCGGCACCGCAGCCGCCGCCTTCTCCAGGCCCGCGCCCACGGCCTGGACCGGGCCCACGAAATCCGCCCCCAGGCGTGCCCACTCCACCTCCCTCTCCCTGAGTGGTCGGTAAAAGCGTCCAAAACGGGCGCATCGCGCTTCGAGGGTGGCTGATCATGGCCAGCTGTCCGCCTGGCGAGGGGGACTGTTTGCTTCTGCACTCTGGTGATCTACACCCCGACTTGGCTCAGCATGACAGCCTGTGTCATGGCTATATGGACGTTTGCCACAATCCTGGCGATGACCCGGGTGCTGACCATCAGTGTGCCGGCGCTCACAATTCACAGACCAGGCAGCGGGTGTTCGAAAAGTGTCAGTACAGGCAGCCACTCGACTGGCAAGCCACATCAGCTTCTTCTTCTTCTTCTTCTTCTTCTTTTTTTTTTGTTGCCCTTTTCTGATTTTGCCACAACCTCCACATCATATTGTTATCTCTCCGCACATCAACCTCCTGGACGAGGACTTTCTGACCTTGACGCATTCGGGTGGGAGCTTGGCACCAGCTTATGCTGCTATCTATTACAGTGGCGTTTCCTCTGAAGCGAATCTCAGCATTCGAATGCCGCCGCAGCATTGGACATCTTGCGGACTCCATGCCAGCCAGTCTTTTATCAGCAGTGCCTAGATATTCCCTGACAGGCAGAGCCCGCGGCCAGATCAACACACCGGCGCAACGCAGTCTACCTGGCTGAGGACGGGGCAGCAGACATACGCAGCACAGTCTCCATCTTTTGCACACACTCGCCGCCGGGACTAGGTTACAGCGCATTCTCATCTCAAGATGATGTGCGCTTGTTTTTCTCCTTTTCCCTGGCGTTTCTCACATCAGTTTCGTCGGCGTCCACCACTTCCACGACACTCGGCGACAGCAATGACGCACGATACCCGGATCCTTGTCTCTAGGCCTGAAGCTCTGCTTCCAATCTCAAGACGTCCATGGTCCCATCGCCTCGGCTGCCCTCGGCGGAAGGGCGAGATTGCACCATAAAATCCGCTGCTGGTCGCGGACGAGCTCACTTCTCAAAAACGATTGGACTATACACTCTCTGAACATTCCGGCCTCTTTTAGCATGGGTTTTCATTTCCCTTTCGCACATGCGTTCATGATTTCTGAATTTTCTTTATTTTTCTTCTTGGGCAGGGCGGGGAGGCGCTGGTATCAAGGCTATGTACTGGGTGTGCAAAATAGAAAGACATGCGGGAGCAATCCCGATTGGCATCGCAAGATTTGGAATCAGGGCATGGGTAAGGTTTAAGGAGTACACACAAGACATATCATCGGTTGCGGGTATTTTTGGCGGCTGCATATGGAAATTTCCTTTTCACCTTCTTTGCTCTTTCTCTGCTGTTTTTGGATGGGAGAGAAAGGGTTCTGGCTAGGCCCACGGCACCTGGGTCCTCTCCAAGGCTGACACTATATCTTTTTACTTGCCTTGTCATCTACGGAACACTTGATTAGCCTACGAAGACAGCCCCGGTGGCTCTTGTATACAAAAAAATCATGGCCGTGTATCTCGGTGACAGATGGTCTTGACGACATAAACCCTGAGTCCATCAATGTTCATCATGAGGCCTCATAAGTGGTCGTCCCACGGGGTACATCATCGCGGTGGTCGTTATCAAAAAATTTGCTTGGGAGAGCCCTTTATGCCAATTTGAGGTGCCATATCCCTTGAGCGACTATATGGCACCGTTCTTGAAGTTAGGTGCATCAAGACTTGTGCCGGTGGTGGACGTCCTGCGTACTTAGATACTCTGCATGTTAACATTAACTTGTGCAAGTGATGTCGTCCCACGGAGTATCAGGGTTAGGACTCACTGATAAATGAACCAGGGGGGCCACCGCCGTCGCGGCTAAATGAGCCTCCACCCCCAAAGCAGAAAGGACGGAATCACGCCCCCGGATATTTTTGTCGTACGAGAAGGCCCCCCCCCTCCCTGGCCGACCCGCCGTGAGGACCTGAGGAGACCTGGTGGGACCTGGTGGGACCCGATGTGGTCAGCAATGCTGTGTTGGTGAACATATTTCTGTACCTACATCTCACCTCATATCGAGCCTCACAAGCACAACATTCTCGACTGACTCGCATTGGTCGTCCAGGACCCTCAATCTTTCTCTCTCTGTGTCTCTTCCCCCCCCCCCCTCCATCCCCCCCACCTTACCCACTCTTTGACGTCGTTGCTGGCCAGATCGTTCGTCGTGCGTGTCCATTGATTTTTGTCCTTCACCACCGTTATCGTCCTTCTTCTTGTTCTTCTCCTCCTTCGTAGTAGTATTTCTTCGTGATCACCGGTCCGGAACCATGGGCGTCACTCGCTACGCACGCGTCCCGCAGCACGCGGTGGAGGACGGCTCAGGGGCTGCTGCTGCTGCTGCCTCTGATTTCGCGCTGGGCGCACACCACCACCACCACCACCACCACAACGACCACGACGAGCGCCGGAGGGATAGGAGACGCGACTGCTACGAGGGTGTGATAAATACGCTCTACTGCATCCTCCTGTTGCTCCTCGCGCTGGTCCTAGGCTTCTGTGTCGGGCGGAAGCACCCGCAGATGCACATGGGCGGCGGCGGATCTGGATCTGGACCTGCAGGCCATGATGGGCTGTTGCCGGCGCAGGCTTTCGTCCCGGAGAGTATGTCCTCCTTTATTTCTCGGGATCCTGAGACAGTGGGCTGGACCGCGTACGTGCAGCAATATGTACTGACGTGTGTGGTGTGGGTGCGCAGTACCGATGAAGGAGGTCCAGTTCGACTTCCCCACGCCGTATGAGGATACGAGTGTCGACGGCGACAAGCTTTGGGATGCTCTCATGCCGAGTAAGTCAATCTCAAGTCGTGTCCTTTTTTTCCCTTTTTTCTTTCCCTTTTTTTTTCTTTGCATCATATGAACAAAGCGACTGATCATGGGGAACCATCTATGTAGTCGGCTCCGGCTTCGTGCGCGTGCCACACCCGCGACAGTACGACATGCCGGCGTCCAAGGCCATCGAAGGCGACGCCGACGACACAGAGATCTACTCCGTATCAGCGCTGCACCAACTTCACTGCCTAGTATGTCCAGCTACAACTTGCTCTCTCTCTCACACAGCCCGTCCCGGCTCCCCCCCCCCCCGGGAACAACCATAGGCACCAGGTACTCCCTGGCCAATAATTATGACTTATTTCTCTCTGCTCACACCCGATTCGCACCACCGCAACAGGGCGTCATCCGCGACGTGATCAAAAAGTACGAGGTCCACTCCAAGTCCCGCTTCGCCGGCGCGGGCCACGAGTACCACTGCATCGACTACATCCGCCAGTCCATCATGTGCGCCGGCGACACGACGCTCGACCACGCCGAGCTGCACGGGGACGGCACCCGCAGCGGGTTCTCGGGCGCCAACTCGACGCACCAGTGCCGAGACTGGAACGCCATCGTCGACTGGGCGGTGGAGAACCGCGCGGGGGACAAGAAGGGCATCGCGTAACTTGGCGACGTGTGTGGATAGGGATGCGACTGCGTTGGGGAAGGGTTGTCCCCCCCCCCCCCGGGGGTGGGGGGAGGTCTTACGAGTTCGCGGGTCGGGCTGCTTGTGGAGCCAGTCGGGTAGAGATCATTGTTTGAGCAGGAGTGATGCAAAGCATAGCACTGGAGTTAAGGGTAACAAGCATTGCAGGCGGATCCTTTCAGTATCATAGTCATTCTGTTATTGCTGCTATGTTGCTTTTTTTTTTTTTTTTAACCAAAGACCTATTCAAGACGTGAATTCCATCCCGTAACTCCACCCAACGTTCCTTCGCCATTCCTGAGTCACACAGACTCACACTGAATCACCCGGGCCTCCCTTTCCTTTCCTGGGCGTTTTCGTCCCCTTGAGATCTCTCAGTGATGTGTCGGAGGGTAGATGTGGATACAAGTCTTTAATCCAAAAAGACAAAGAAAAGAAAAAAACACAAGGCAACGTTGCCCAACCGCTTGTGCCAGTTGTTCGCAACAACAGGCACCGGTGGGGCCGGTACAAACGCTGTGCCGAAGAGCCGACGTGAAAACTTCAATCTCAAATCAATCCAGCCACTCTATGAGCTCTCATGCGCTGCTATATGTTCCCTGGAGGCCAAGTCTAACTCCACCATGTGTCCCTTCTCTGTACCGGATCTCCAAGCGCCAAGACCAAAAAAACATCATGTCGTCGTAAATTGTCAGGTCCAAAATAGCATCGCGACTCGCTGTCCGGGGACGGCCCCGAGACTCCCTTGAAAAAGGGTGATATACAAAGAGGATGACGATCACGGCCAGACCGAAGCCCCCTTTACCAAGAGAAGGTCATGAGGGCCGGGTTCAGCGCGATCGGCAGAAGCATGTGCGAGACGGTGACAGTAGCCAGGGGAAGAATGGCCACGAAGTCAGTGATGTGCCACGACCACGGGATGAAGGGCGCGACGGCCAAGATGATCATGCCGGCGATGCAGAGTGTGGAGAAGATCATTGAGTACTTGAACTTGCGGATGACCTTGGGGCCCTCCATGAAGAAGTTGGAAAAGGCAAACTCCTTGCTGGTGGCGCCCCAGGACATGTCAATCTCGAACATGTGTGCGAGCAGGGCCGACGACAGGTGCAGTGACAGGCCGCCCAGGAAGATGGCCAGCATGATGGTCCACTTGAAGTTCTCGAACAGCGACCTGAGCAGGGACTTCTCCTTGAGGCGGTGGCGCATGACGGCCAGGGCGACGTTGCCGAGACCGTTGAAGACGATAATGATGGAGAACCACACCTGCCAGGAGTCGATGTAATATCGGTCGAGCAGGTCGCCCCACCAGCCCTTGATGAAGTAGTTGACGGTCGTCAGGATCCAGGCGGCCGCGATGGCGTAGTAGGTGCCAATGTACGAGACGACGGTGATCTTGGAGGTAAGCGGGATACCCGAGCCGATGAACTTGAGGAAGAGAGGCGTGAACGGGCCACGGTAAATCCATTTGCGCACGGGGTGGAACAGGAGTTCGTTGCAGCCGTAAGCGTACTTTTCCCAACGAGCGAGCTCGTCGTAGACGGTGAGCGAGACTCCCTCCTTGAAGCCCTCGCCTGCCCAGGAAGCCAGGCGGATGGTGTACCCAGCGCATTGGAGTCGAAGCGACATGTCGAAATCCTCAGAGACGTGGGACTCGGACCAGAATTTCTCATATGAGTCGGCATCCTGGTAGCTGACGGACTGCAGTGCAGGCCAGCGGAGGATGGCGTTGTGCCCGACAAAGGGCGCAACGTCACCATTGGAAACCGTGTAGCGAATGGCAGAGTAGATCAGATTGGTAAAGAACGTGATGCCATTCTCGAAGAAGTGGTGGGCGACCTGCATGACCCCGGACGAGAACTGCATGATGCCGACCTCGGGACTCTGCTCCATCTCCGAGACAGCGTCAAGGAGACAGTCGGCAGGGACACGGGTATCCGAGTCCACGAGCAGGATATAGTCACCGATGCGAATGTTACCGTCAGCCCATGCGACGCCGCCGGTGTCGGCGATTGCCTGCGAGAGTGCGTCGCCGTAGACCTCGGACTCGTCGGCGTTCGTCCACTCGGGGCCTCGGTCCACACCTGCCAGGAGGGTCTCGACCGTATTGGAAATGTGCAGGGCGTAGTTCATGTTGGATGCCTTCTTGAACTTTCCGCGACGTACAAAGCCGTTCACGCCATGCTGGGGGCGAGCAACCCAACCGATGTTGTTGTCAGCGTAAAAGTCGATACGAGCCTGACGCTCTTCCTCGTCGAGAAGCTGGAGGCCGTCGTCGTTGACGAAGAGGTTGACGGAACCACCCTGAAGCTCGTAGGTGGTCATAGCTTCCTTGAGGGAGCGGACCGTGGGCGCAATGACGGCCTGAAGGCCCTCCTTGTAGACAGGGCACTGGATGGTGACGTGAGGCAGTTCAACACCGGTCAGTCTGGGCGGGAGCAGGGCGGAGTAGTACTTTGAGTTTCCCTCAGCCTGTCGAATGGGACCGAACATTTGTGCAAATGACCCGAAGATGACCTGGCAGAAGAACAGGGTGAAGAAGATTTGAATTGGGAAGAGGAGGATCAGACCGATTCGGGGCCAGAAGTCATCAGTATGGATCTCGATAGCAATCTGTTGCATGCCAGCGCCAAGCGACAACATGATTGCACAGAGCGTGATACTGACAAGGCAGGAGTTCATGAGATGGATTTGGCGCTTCTTGGTGAGCACTTGGCCCTCCTCGTCGACTGGTGTGGCCTTTTCCCGCATGATAGGCTTCTTGCCACCGACACCGGTCTGTTGGTCCTCTTCGGGCTTCTCCGTTCCCGCAGACCAGACGAGTCGGGTCAGCGCCTCCTCAATCTCGTATGCTCTGTTGATGAGATGAAGTGCGTCGTCATCCCAGACGACCAGGATGCCCTCTTGGGCAACGAAGGCGGCGTTCTGTGCCTTCTTGCAAGAGCCGACATCGGCCATGGAGGGAAGCATTTGGACGCGTAAGCCGTTGCCCAGGGGAACGTTGACGGCTTCAGGAGACCAGGTGAGCAAGGACTTGATGATACGAGAGTTGACGGTCATGGCGCACTGAGAATCTGTTAGTGAATATGGAGAGAGGTGGCTGGCGAGACGTCGATCACGATTGTGTACTTACCTGGACGTTGAGCTGGTCCATGGCCCTGGCGAAAGGCGAGTCGATCAGCGCAGGAGGACAAGCCATGTAGTGACCACGGGTTTTGCGGACGACGCAGCCTTCAGAGAGGCCCTGAAATCCGACACCCACATGCGGGTGCACTGTTGTTGGTATAGATAAGACGACATGACCTCGTGCTTGATGTCGTTGAGGAACGCAGAGCTGGCCGTGCTCTGCTGGGTCACCGTGCTCCTCTGGGAGCCCGAGTGGGACGGGGCCCGCGAGAGCTGTCGCGAGACGGGGGGCCGGCTGGTGTGTCGAGACGATCTGGCGCGAGAGCTGACATGGCGCTCGTTTTCGCGCGTGCTCGCGGGGGCCGAGTTGGATCGCGAGTGAGTACGGGGCCGACTTTGGCCGCGAGAGCGGGAACGGGAGCGATTCTCGCTGTCCATCTCTTGACGTGTTGAGTCGCGCAGACCCGCGACGATGGTGAAGCGGAGAGAAGGAATGGTATGGGGTTGACCAGAAGGAAATATCTGCTGCAAGGAGACGACATTTGAAGATGCCTGATGTATAGGGGAATATCCGAACAAAGAATCGGGACGAGTGTTTCGAAGGAAGATGGAACTCTTGCCACAGTAGAGGTATTACTCTGCAGCAGCACTTTGCTTTGATCTCCGTGGAAATTTTGTCCTCGGCGAAGGATAATCGAGCAAAAAGGAGTGTGTGTGTGAGAGCGAGAGAGAGAGAGAGAGTGAGAGGTACTTTGTCACAGGGTAAAAAGGTTACCAAAAGTTCCACGTACATCTGTGCGATGATACGTATCCTGATATGGTTACGAACTATGACCTTTGGGGAGAAGTCGAGTCTGAGGGGTCTGTCGGTGCTGGTGTTGATGGAATAGGACTAGCATCCGATCCAGAAGCCCATGGACGTTCTCGACAAGTGCTCTTCTGTCCACTCGTCGACACCCTGTCGGTAATGAATCTGTGAGACAGCAGGCAGATAAACCATTGTGAGAGCCTGAGTGCATTCTCCCATGTTGTCACAGGCCGTCAGCAATGAACATGGTGCAGACGTAACAAGACACGCAGCCATGGGTGAGAGCACATGCGTGCAGGTACAGTAATCCCGACCAGCTGTCGAGGAAAGGTGGCAGGGCACCAGCCTTTCACACGTGCCAGCGAAGGACCTGCTTGGAAGGACCATAAGCAGTCAATAGCCATGGTGCAGCGCTCAATTCGAGGAAGTGCGAGGAGTCATCTGCGAATAGCGTCAAGGCTTGGGCAACTGGTGCAGAGGCCCGCGCGCGTCCCCGAGCGTGTGACTCCTCCTCCTTGCCGTAGGGAGAGCAGGCACCAGAGAACAAGTGCTTGGATGGAGGGCATTGTGGGCGAACTCAGAGAGAAATCGTTCCAGAACGGACGGGATGGGTCGTCGCTGCCATCCAGAAGGCACAAGAACACACACTTGGGACGTCGTCGAGCGCGGAATTCAGACCGAGATTCGAATGCGAAGCGGGAGAGGCGTCAAAGAACGGAACGGGACGCGGCCAAGAAAAACTTTGGCTGGGGCAGGCGTGCAGGGGTGCAGCCCTGAGTGCGGGCTGCTTGGACAGTACAATGTGTCAAACCGCGGGCACTGTGAAGCACATGCAGCTGCCATTCATTAGCCTTGCACGCCGTCTTGTGTCCAACTCACTTTAGTAGGGTTCGAGCGTGCGCTCACACGAACAGACCTCGACACCTGTCGTCCATGAAACGTACCGGATTTTGGAATTCCTTTCAATTTTAGCCCTTTGAAGATTCCAGAAGACGCACCAATGTAGTTGCGGCACTACGCATTTGAACCCACACAAACGGGTTCACAAACTGGAGAAATCTCGTACAAGTGGTTGGTCTTACACTGATTTGGTGGCATCCTTCAGAAAAGCGGTATTCTTGGTTTGATTCTTTGTATCAAGCTTTATCTTTAAATTGCGATGGGTGAGTCAGTCCTGGTTGAGGGAACTCGACCGACCATCACCCATCACACAACCAATGCGAGCTTATAGTATACTCAAAACCTGCGAATATTCCAAAAACAAATGCGTAAACCCAGAAATTTATGTACAAAAAAGCTATTGTGCCACCGGCTCCACGCCCGGATCGACATCGTTCTGCGCGGTGATCCCCTCATCACCATCACACTGCTGCCACATGCCCACCCGCTTGATCTGAATTCCCGGCTTCGTCCACGTGGGATACCACTGGTCCCTCGCATTCCAAAAGTCCTTGGCCGCGTTGGGGCTGTCATCATTCCAGGGCTTGCCCGCCGTGCCGTCCTTAAACCAGCCGTTGGTGCCACCGGCGGCAAGAGATAGGATGAGGTAGAACGGCTGGTCGAAGGGAGTGTTGGTGCGGCCGGTCTGCGCCCAGGGGTTCTTGAAGGCGGTGCCGTTGCCATCCGTCATGGTGCCAAAGTTGCCCTCGACCCACAGGGACTTGTCAAACGGCGCATAGACCACCTGCATGAGGCGGTTGTTGATCCACGTGAAGAGGTACTTCTGGGACCACTCGAGCGCAAAGATCCAGTAGTTTTCCGAGTAGGTCGTGTGCGACGAGCTGCGCTTCTGATACGTGCGGTACCACGCGTCCGCCTTGGGGTCCGGGCCCCAGTGCAGTGCTGACGAGGCGATGTTGTTGCCGCCCTGCGGGTACGTGTGGTTGTTGCCGCGCGTCTCGAGGATGTCGATCTCGCCCGAGGCGGGCCAGGGCCCGTACGTGTCGTTGACGGGCATCATCCAGATGGCCGGCCACAGCCAGTCGCCGACGGGCATCTTGGCGACGACCTCGACGCGGCCGTAGGTGATGTGCATGCTGTTCTTGGTGTTGATGCGAGCCGACCTGGTGGGCGGGACCACAGAGGCGTTGCCGGGGCTTGTGTTGGTCGCAGCCACGCAGGCCTCGTACGTGTCGCCTGTGCATTTGTCGCCCAGATCGAGGGTGTAATCCTTGTCCATGAGAGATTCATCTTGCAGGGTTGCGACGATATTGAGCACTCCGTTCTCGTCGACGAAGAGGTTCTCTTCGGCATCGGTCGTCTGCTCGAATTCTCCGTTTCTGCGCAGCACGATAAGTCAGTATCATAAATCCAGAGCACTTTGAATGGCGAAAACGAACCCGAAGCCGCCGACTTGCTGCTCAGCTGTCCATATGTCGGTTCTTAGGCCACCGGAGAAGTCGTCTTGGTAGACGAGACAGTACTTGTGGTTGATGACGGACTTCCATCCGTCCCAGACGAGAATGCCTGCGAGACAGATACCGATGAACACGCCAATGGAGGGGATGATTGTCACCCATTTCTCCTTGGGATCCCGAGCTTCGAGCAGCCAGGGCTTGACAATGTCCTTCTTTCGAATGCGTCGGCTCCTGAAGTACGTGGGTGGACCTTTCGAATCCATCTTGCTATTGCCAGCTGATGGCGCGTAACCGTGTGGAATACGTGATGTAGTTTGAAATATTTCCGAATGATCTCTTCAGATATTAAGCGAAACGCTTCCCAAGAAACCACAGGAAGGAAAGAAAATTGGCTGGGTTTTGGTTAACAGTAGTGATCTTGCGCAATCAGCGCTCAGTCAAACGCACTCTCTTCTGTCTGAAAAGCTGCCAACACTAGCGAACCAAGGCGGCTGTCCAGTATTGTAAGTCTTATCCAAGAGTGGACTAGACTGACGCCGACTCACCTTCTTGCCAGGTTGTACACTTTTGGTGCAGTTGTGATCAGACAGAGCGCCAGTACAAGGCCTCGCATGTGCCTCCCCAACATGGACGAAGTTTTGGCACAGCTCTTGGGAATTGAAGATAGGACGGCATTCGAGATATCAGAAGCCGCGCCTTCTCTTCCTTTGTGCGTCTTTCGGGCAAGGCGAGTCGCACTGTGGGTATAATCTGTCCAAGCCGCAGGCACCGAGCGCTTTCGGCTCTGGTACTATCGGGCTGTCGGGTCGAGGCACCGAGACCTTTCTTGGATTATTGCTCAAGAGAAGCTTGGATTCGCCACCCTGTCCAGAGATCAAGACCCAGAAGTAGCTTAGGGTTCGAGGAACCTCGAAGAGTTCAAAAGTTCCTGCTGAGCAAGGATCATGTTACGTGTGGTTTTGGGTCCCATGACGCATGGGGGACTGCGACTGACAGGCATGTTTGCTAGCGGATTATCCTGATAGTCAGTCAAACCTTCCTTGGAGGTGTCAAGATCACCGTCTTTTCGAGAACATTCCCGCCCTCCGGCTCAGGCTTCGAGCGATGCGAGCTTGCTCTGTGAGACTGCCTGGCATTATTCTCGGATACTACGGCGCAGGAACTCAGAAGTGCACACGCCGGCCGCATTGAATGTGATTACAGCCGCGCTCCTGTCTCAGAGCATCTCCCGCGTGCGTGTTGTCTCGGAACAGTCAAAGAATCTGGCGGTCCCGTCGGGTTCGAATCAACTGGATCAAGGACCTCGGCTTGCCGATCGTACTGCCGCCTGTAGTGTGGCTCCACCCGCCGTGAATGCGTGCCTTTGATTATATCCTGTTCATCAAAATGGTGAGACGCTGAGGATGAAAGTGCGGGTGAGACTGGTACTGGGATTGAGACTGAGGTTGACGATAGTCGACAAGACGTCGGCGAAACCAAGCACCCGAGTGGGGATGTCTTGCCCAGGGTGATGATTAAGTAACCCGTCGTCCGATGATTCGCTGCCAGGGACCATCCCGCTCAACCAGTCACCTTGCGCAGACGGTGCTGCCGACTTCTTGTTTGGGAAGTTGCATTGGGCACAGTGCGTGGCCAGGGACGGCGACGAGGATGTGCAGGGTTCATGGCTTGGATCAAATCTCGCGCCTTCTCACAGTTCACGTCGACGACTGGCTCCTCTCTCACTTCACCATGGGGTGTTGGAAGCTTGTTGATCAAGACAAAGAAAGATGAGTCTGACATATTGCATCGATCCGAAAAGGTGTTGATGCACCATGAGACTATGATTTGACGGAACATATCCACCACCTGGTGTAACAGGCCTTGGCTCGTCAAGAGGCAGCGCCCAAAAGCTACACAGAGACTTGCACTCAGACTGTACTGCGCGGAAGCAACGATGGAGAAGATGAAGACCACCTGGCGCCCACGCTCTTGCTGAGGTCTTGGCCTTTGCCTTTCCAAGCATTCGAGGCATGTAAAGACTCGGTCGTCTGTCCACCGGCACAATAACTGATGTTCAATGCCATCAAGAGTGCCAAGTATCAACATCAATCCGCCCGTCCTTGGCAGCGTCTATTCGCAAAGTGTTTTATGATCATCACCGGAATCATGAAGTGTTTTGACATGCTCTGCAGCCCCGACAGGCTACTACTGCTGCTTCACCACATGTTGCTCCTCTAGGGACAGAGCACCTTGGCTCAGTCGGGGGATCTGAGGTCCTTGGTTGACGTTCTGGATGGCCGTCATGACCTCAACACATACCTCGGCATGCTTCAGGTGATCTTCAATTCTGGACGTCTTGATCGGACCAGAGCCTGCAGCTGACATTGCGTCAGAGATATCCACACATCTTAGCTGAAATTGAGAAATTCACCGGCGTCACGGTATTTTCCCGTCGTCCCCAGCATCCCAGGTAACCTAGACAGGGACTGAAAATAAGGCGGTCCCCCATAGGTCGTCGCCCCCACCGACGATGCCTTCCGCAAGAAGACCGACTTCGACATGAACAACGAGACGCAGGTCACCGAAATGATGCGCTACCACGTCCTCCATGAGCGCGTCCTCACGACCGACCTCGTCATCGGCGTGCCCCTCTTTCCGGCCACCCTCTCTTCAACGCCTCTTGGACCAATGTGACGGGCGGCCAGCGCGTAGCCGTCATCCGCCAGACCCAGCAGGACGTCGTCTTCGTCACGGGCATCGACACCCGCTCCAGGCTCGTCGCCTCAGATGTCCATTTCAGCGGGGGGCTGGTACAAGTCGCCGACGCCCTCTTCTTCCCGCCGCTGCCGCTCGCGTCCACGTGCCGCGTCTGGTTCCGCGACCTGACGGCCTTCCTCGGCGCCCTGTACCGTACGAATCTGTATGAGACCGTCACCGCGTTGCAGAACGTCACTGTCTTCGCTCCGCGCAACGCCGCCTTCCAGCAGACCTTCGGCGCACTGGACGGCATGTCCGACGCAGACCTCCGCGACATCCTGGCGTACCACATCGTCCCGAACCAGGTGCTGTACAGCACCAATCTCAACTATGGCGAGCATTTCCTGACGCTCGCCACCACGAAGGGGGACGGCCCCGAGGACAACCAGTTTGCGCTCAACGTGTCGGTCACCGTCGCCGGAAACAACCGCTACATTGACTCCAGCCAGCTCCTTGATCCAGACATTTTGCTCGGCAATGGCGTCATGCACATGTACGTCGTTCCTGACCCCCTTCCCACCCTGACCGTCAGATCAGTGTCTACGTATCTCATAGCCGCGTCTTTGCGAAAGATATTCACGAACATAACTAACGCAAAGCATTCACCACTTCAGTATCGCAGACGTCCTCAACCCACGCAAACCCGATGCCGAGCCAGACCCGCGCGGCTGGAGGCAAGCACCCGTCTTCGAAATCACCGGGCCCACGTCCACCGGGTCGAGGCTGCCCACGCCATTCATCGAGGCACTGCCTTGTACCGCAAACTGGCCCACGTCGACCGTCTCGACCAGTACCAGGACGTATGTACTACATACACAACATACACACACAAGGCTGGCGGAGGCGCAGAGACCAACCGGTGCTGCGGGGGTCCTAGGGCTTGTGGGCGTGGGGTGGTTGGGCATCGTCGGACTGCTGTGAGGATGGGTTCAGGACGCGAAGTAACAGAAGAGCTGGTTCGTAGCAGGATCCAGAATGGTGCGGTACTTACAGTAACTGACAAGCACCGGATGGCCGGCGCTTATTTTACTGAAGCATGAGAACAATGACAAGAATCATTGGAATATACACAACTAGCAACCAGACGAAGTTCTTGAAGACGACCTAAACAAATCAATGAGTTCCATTCGCGTTCGTCAGAGTCCAATCTATCCCAGAACTTCAATCAGGTGAGCCTCCCCAGTCCAGTCTAAATCAAACGCCGGTCCCGATTCATCTATAAAGTGTCGATGCCCAGTCTTTTTCTCTTGTCTCTGGAAACGATTCCAAGCCGTCCCGTCTATGTCTCACCAGGCACTCTATAGTAGCGGTTCGTGATGTTGTAGCAATACCTTCCTCTATCACCCCGTTCTCTCCTTGGAAGAAAAAAGAGCAATCAAGCGTTCACTGTGCAGCAAGGATACTTGGTCGTGCGGCCCTTGCCCTCGTCCTCCTCGTCCGTGTCGGGCGGGTGCCTCGTGCCCTTGGGGCTGTTGAGCCACTCGATGTGGCGCAGGCGCCGGCGCACCTCCTGCTCCTTGAGCTCCTTCTTGGTCTTCTTTCTCTTCTTTTTGGCCCGGAACTTGAGCGGCGCGTCGCCGTCGTCCTCGGCGCCCGAGTTGACGGCCGACGACGCCGTGGACGCGACCGTCGAGGCCATGGCCGAGTTCATGCCCGACGGGATGGCGGAGCCGGGCCGCGACGAGTCCTCGAAGCGGTCGAGGGCGATGGCCGACGACCCGCGGTGCGCGACACGCCCGTCGCGGACGTGCCACTGCTCCGAGGCCAGAGCGCCGACGAACTCCTCGTTGTGGGAGATCATGACCACGCCGCCTCTGAAGTCGCGGATGGCAACGGCGAGACCGCCGAGGGAGTCGCGATCCAAGAAGTTGGTCGGCTCGTCCAGCACCAACAGATGTGGGTTGTTCCACATGGCGCCGGCGAGGACGACCTTGACCTTTTGACCACCGGACAGCGAGCCGATCTGGTTGTGGTTGGCAATCTCCGGGTCGAGGCCCAGGTCCTTAAAGTGGTCCGCGATGACGTGAGGTTGCAGGTCGCGGTAGCCGAGACCCTCGCGAGAGGACTCGTGATCGTCGAACTCCTGGACGAGCTTGTCGTAGCCGCGCTCGATGAGGGTCTCGCGAGAAATCATGCTGTTGTGCTTTGGGAGCCAGCCTTTCCATTGACTGAAGGTTACGTTAGAAAATCATTGATGAGAAAGGGAAACAGGTCAGAGGCTGCTTACATTTCATATTGGAAGGACTTCTTGTACTTCTGTCGTCCCACAAGAGTCTCAATCTGTCGTGCGCCCTTGCCGTCGCCCATGTCGATCGTCTTCTCCATCTGCGCCTTATCTGCTTCGGACATGACACGGGTCTGCTTCAAATGCACCTCGCGGTCATCACCATTGTGGTAACGCCACTGCAAGTACTGGTTGGGCGTCTTCTCCAAGTGCATTTCCACGTGCTCGAGGGCGTGCTGCTTGATGTATCCGATACGCAAGTTGGGATGCTTCTCGACCTTGCCGGTGGACGGGATGGTCTCACCAGTCAGCAACTTGATCAGAGTGGACTTTCCAGCACCGTTAGGACCAATGATGGCGACGCGAGACGAGAGCGTGAGCTTGCAGGTGACTTCCGAGAGGGAGGGCTTGGTGGCATTGGGGTATGAAAAGCTGACGTTCGACATGCGAATGACGGCTTGCGTGTTCGACTTGACACCCGACAGGATACCAGGAGGGGGGAACTTGAACTGAACGTTGCTGGCGGACAGTGTGTAGTAGCTCTTGGCCTCCGGGCGGACCTGAACGAAAGCATTCAGGTTGCCCTTGAAGTGGCCCAACTTCTTTCCGGGTTCGTAGTGGTAGATGTCCGTAGTGACGTTGTCCAAGAATCCAGAATCGTGAGACACGATCAGACTGGTGATGTCTGGGTGCGTCTTTAGGTAGTTTTCCAACCAGGCGATGTTTGTAACATCCAAGTGATTGGTCGGTTCGTCCAGAAGGAGCACGTCGGCTTTCTGCAGCATGGCTCGGGCCAGAGCAAGCTTCATCTTCCAACCACCAGACAAAGAGCCCACTCTCTCCGACTGTCTGCCTTCGGGGCCGGCAGTGAAACCGAACTCGGCCAAGACTTCGGAAATGCGCTCTCTGCCATTCTTGGCGATTTCGGGGTCTTTGGCAACGAAATCCAAAATGCTGATGTCGGCATCTTCGCCTTGGTTGTGCTCAACGTAGCAGGTACGTAGGACGTCCTGGGGAGGGAAGCCCTCCAATTTGCCACCAGCAATAGCCTTCATCAGAGTCGACTTGCCCGCACCGTTGCGACCGCAGAGGCCGTATCGGTGACCCTTGAGCAGACGCAGGTTGGTATGCGAGAGCAGAAGCATACCACCGTAGGCCAGCGAGAAGTTGGCGTTGACAATCTCGACCTCGCCATCGTCGTCCTTCTCGGGCTCGCCGTACTTGCGGTGGTCCTCGTCGACGTAGTACTTCTGAACGTCGTTCGCGACTGTCTCGTGCGCCTCGGGCTGCTGCATTAAGCCGTTGAGGTACTTTGCAATCCTGGCGGCAATGCGGTCGACAAAACGGTGGTTGACATCCTCGGCGATCATCTCGCACATGTATGGCCGAAGCTGCTTGTACCAGTCCAGGTCGCCGGCGAGCCCCTTGTTCTTCTTGACTTCGGCGTCGACAATCTTGGCGACGTCTTCGGAGTTGATGCGCTCGACCACTTCCTTATCCGTGGCCATAGCCTTGTCCATGACGTTCAGAGCCCGGTTTGCGAGCTCGCGGACCTCGGGGAGGGAAGCCCGGTCGACAACACCCTTGACACCGGGCTGCAGCTTGGGGAGGAAAGTGCGGGCTTCGATAGGGTCGTGGACGAGCTTGGTCAAGTTTTCGGTGATGACGACGGTTTGACGCAGGACTTCTTGCGGTGTGCTCGGGCTGTTGAGCGACCGCTCGAGGAAGGGTGTGAGGAGGGCGAGAACTGGGGAGGTGACGACAGCAACGAAGGTCGTCTGGGAGAGTGCGTGGATGGCCTTTTGTGTGGCCTGGGCCGATGGCTTCTGCATCGCCTCAAGGAGCAGCGGTATTCTTGGGGCGACGTCGTCGTTTTGCAGTAGAGCCGTGAGCGAATTCATCGTCTTGACGGCCTGCTTCTCGACCTCGGACTTGAGGTCGTGCATGCCGTCCTCGACAATCGGGATCAGCGCAGCAAGCTTGGCGCCCATCATCTCGCGCAAAACCTCTGCGTCATATGCCTCCTCTTTGCTTGTACCGATCGCCAGCTTGGCCTTGTCGGCCATCTTCTGCATCATCAAGAGTGCGCCGACCGTACCCTGCCACTTTCCGGTCTTCTTGGACAGATAGGCTTGCAGCGCGGGGAGGAGTCCGACGACGAGAGCCTCGGGGCTGAGTTGCTTCAAGAGCGCATCGAGACCGTACTGAGCGGCATCACGGACGACGGCACCCTTGTCTGCCAGCGCATCGAATGCACAGCCGACCATGCCGCCATCTTTGACCAGAAAGACAACTTCTGATGCGGGTTGTTTGGAGGGAAAGCGCTCGAAGAGAGCACCGAGGATATTTTGTGCGCTTTCTCTCCTCAGACCGGACTTCTTGTCTGAAGCGGCCTTCTTGATCTCGGCGAGGACGCCGTATTGTTCCAGGCCGCGGGAGCCGACTGAGTTTTGAAGTAGTTCGCAGAGAGCGTAGCAGGCTTCTATGGAGGCGTTTGATGTCTTCGCATTGAAAGCCGCATCGAGAACGGCCGAGACGTCCGCCTGCGATGGCGGCGGAGCCTGACCCTTCGCGACCACGGTCGGAGGATTCATTTCGGGCGGCGTGACGGGGTGTGGCATCGTCTGCTGCAGGTGACAAAACTCTGCAGGAAACTCTGATGCCACAAAGGCAAGGAGAAAGAAAGAAAGAAGAGAATGGAGTGGAGAGGGTGGCCAAAAAAGGGCCTCGCAATGGTGGGAGAGGTGTATTGTTGATGGAAGAGGGAGAACCAAGGAGCAGAGGGACAAAATGAAAATTACAGGGCGGTCAGCATTTGGGCATCTGAAAATCCCATTCACTGCCCACGCCCAAGCCCCTCCAGGATTTTTTTAGTGGGCACCTTTAAGCTTATCGCGGCACGATAAGCCTTTCCGCCTGAGGACGACCCTTATTTTTGCCAGCCTGGCTTTGCGCCAGATCCCCATGCCCCCGGGCGGAGCGGTCTCCGGTGTTCCCGTCTTTAGAAACAGGACCTATTGGTAAGCAAGCCTTCCCCATGTTCTCGCTCCTGTCTCTTTACACGCACGACGTTGACGTGTACTCTGGAGAGATACCGTGCACATTATGAGCACTTTATTTGACGTATCGAGCATTTTCACCACCATCTCCTCTTCCGCCTCCTCATAGACAGATGGCCAGGATAAAAGCCAAAGCTCGGAAAGACGCAGGATCAACGGCAGTGGACCTTGACGAAGACGTCGACGTCGAGAGTCTTCACGCCAGGATCGGCTCGCTCGAGGAAGAGCTGAAGCAGTACAGACCCATTTCAGAATCTTCCTCTTCCGGAGCGCGCAGCAAGTCGACAGGGCACAATGCAATCTTCAGTCTGCCCTTCTGCTATATCATCATGGCTACTTGTTTTGTTGGACTCGCTGCCAGCCTGCTCCTGGCCCTATGGTGGTCCTTCATCCACGACGATGTCTCAGGTGGTTTCACCATTGGCTCGTATGTCATCGCTGCTGTCGGCTTTCTGATTGCCATTCCGAGCTATCGACACAGTCTGGTCTGCACCTGCTGGAGTAACAAGCCTGCCGACATGGACACATCGTGAGCTTGAGGTCAGCAATCAATGGCTTGAGCTCAAGTGTCTCACCGTAGCCCTTGCGACAATGATTGCTTATGTTATCCCGATCTATTTGAGATTCGTCAGCATACGTCGACACTTTGATTGTGTGTTCCTCGATATCGGAAGCCTACTCTTATCTTCTGGCACGCAATTTGGGCATGCGAGGCCAACCCTCCATATGTGAAACATCCAGCATGCCCGTACGGGACGCAGTCGGGTAGAAGGGTCTCATTCCTAGCAAGCAGTCCTACATATACTCGACTAGAGGTATGCTTCGAAAATCTCGGAAGGCCAAGTGGATGTTGCTCTAGTCTTCGCATGGGTTGACTCTAGGATTGAGTATTCTCATCGTCGGACTACACCCCGTCAAGGAGCACCATGGATCAGGGAGCAGTACTAGTCTGTAAAGACACACATGTCTTTTCGTCGAATTCACTCCGGAAGACACCGCAAATTGGATGGCACTATATCCATAAATGCAGGTTGGTCTCTCCCAGTCTGCCCAACATGGAAGGTCGAATACTGTAGTGACATACTGCGAGTAAGGCTAAAAGTGGATCTGGAACGGCAACCTTATATTCCCAAAGTCGAGACCGCACACAGATACACGCGCACCAGCACTGCAGACTCTCGCATTCTAATTCAAAATGATCATCAAACACGTTCTCAGCCTTCACGGCGGAATCATTCATCACAATAAGAAGTCGATGGGGATGCTCAAGAGGCTATGCGGCAGAGTTTCGCGGGCCTCCCTTGCCGCTTGTGGTTCCGGTCTGGGCACACGGCAATGGCCCGAGACTCGGGCACCGAAGACTGCGCTCGGCCAAAACAATATTCCTTGGTCTTCCCAATGCCTCATACTCCCAAGCATATTGTCCCACCTACCTACCCTGGTGTGGGGGGAATTTGCGACCGACATCCGATCCCTCGGTGATGTCAAACTGCGACCTATGATCCTGGACGTGTCTTGCTGACCCGGACAATGGAGGGCTTTATATACAGTGACGATCCTGTATGTGCGACTTGAAGCCTGAACTCTATCGACGTGATGTTCGTATAGTCCCGATGTCGCCGGTGGTATCACGCAGTTGACCTCTTGAGGCCTTGATACAGCCCTCCCTCCCACCATCACCGCTTTCGCCTTAACCCCGAGGTCACTGTGCTCCAGCGCGGACCACGACGTCGGCCCAATATATATATATAATCCCTCAGGAGTTGGAGGCGGTAACGTTTAGTCAACATGGGGCAGTTCCTCGCCAGAATCGTTCAGGCGGTACTGAGGCCGGTGGTACGCCTCGCGGCCAAGAGGGCATCGAGAATATCCGCTGGAGCTGGGAGGATTGACACGCACATACACTGTCTGCCTCCACAATACCTGGCAGAGCTAAACAAAGCCGGTGTGAGTGGTGATCAACTGCGTCAGACAGGACTAACTGTACTGACGGTATACATCCCAGGGTAACCCATCGGGCTTCCCAACACCAGAGTGGACGCCCGAATCCTGCCTGGAATCGATGCAAGGGATTGGGACGACACTCGGTCGGCATTCACCAATTTCCTTTCCACCAACCAACATTAAGACAACACAACTAACAAACCTCTTTTCCCAGGAATCCTCTCCGTCTCGACGCCCGGTGCCGCAATCCTAGGCCATGGCCCCGAAGCGCGCAAGCTTGCCCGCAGCTTCAACGACTACCTGGGCAACCTGGCCACCTCGGACAAGTACGCGCACCAGTTCGGCTTCTTCGGCGTGGTCCCCTCCCTCCTGGACCTGGACGGCGCCCTTGACGAGCTCGACCACCTCTTCACGGAGCAGAAGCTCTGCAGCGGGGTGACCCTCTTCACCTCGTACGGCGGCAAGCTGCTGGGCCACGCCGACTTCCGGCCCCTGTGGGCGCGGCTGCAACGGTACAAGGCCCTCGTCTTCATCCACCCGACCATGCTCGACGTCGAGCCCAAGTTCGTCGGCGACGCCGGCGATGCCGCAGGAGCAGCAGCGGCCGAAGGAGGTCTGCCCCAGCCCATCCTCGACTACCCCCTCGCGACGACCCGCACCGCCGTCGACCTCGTCCTGACGGGCACCGTGCACGCCTGCCCGGACGTCGACTTGATCCTCTCGCACGCGGGCGGCGCCCTCCCCTTCGTCGGGACGCGCGCCTTCGGCGCCCTCATGATGCCCGGGCTGGCGGCGCGGTTCCCGCGGCTGGGCGGCGTGCTGCAGGCGCGCGCCGACGTGGGCCGCTTCTACTACGACGTCGCCCTGAGCACCACGCCCGCCCAGCTCAACGGCCTGCTGGACTTTGTCGGCCGCGGCGGCGAGGGGCGCATCCTCTTCGGCAGCGACTACCCGTACGCGCCGCAGGTCGCCATCGACCACGTCGTGCTGGAGCACACGCGGTTCGTGCAGAGGGACGTGCGGGGCCCGAGGGTCAGCGCGGAGAGGCTGAGGGGCAATGCGGTGAGGTTGTTGAACCGGCATGCCTTCGAAGGGCGGGAGCTCGAGGCGTGAGCCCGGGGCCGGGGCGGGGGAGCTGGTCGTGGCATGGTGTAGACGAGGCACAAAGCAAGGTACGAGGAGTGAAGGGCCTTTATCCGTTGAAGTCAGCGGTGGGGCCATACTTTATGGATCATGGACACGGCACACCCGGCGACAACACTGCTGCATGTGCTCCCTCTCATACGCGTCAAGTGCAAGTCGCTGGTCAACCCGGATCGGCAGGCGATTTGTGGCCATGCCAGCTAGTACTGCGGGGACAAGGGAGGTCAGACCAGACAATGCAGTCGAGTTAAGCTTCGAGAATAAACTCAACCGGTTGTCGATCGGGTTCCATTGATGATCAGTGGATTGCGATGCACCAAGATCGGCGGACGTGACGGAGGCGGACGTCACATCAACCCAACCTCCCTGTGAAACCGAATCTGTGGTTTCATGGACACAGCCCAGCGAGCGCGTTGACAGAGATGCAGTTCTGACCCTCAACAGTAGTAGTGGCCGTAGTTGTTGACATCCTCGAGCAGCGGTCAACCCAACGAGGCGCGCTGTCCGCTCCTGCTTTCCCCCGGCCTCGAGACCTTGAGCACACAAGACGGGTCGGGCACGAACACGTCATTTTGGCGAAGGGAGATGCGATTGTGAGCAAAGTGTGTATTTCCAGATGCTGAAGCTCTCCTGTAATCCCACGCGTCTCACAGGTACATACAATGTATGCAAGCTACGTACAACCTCCTCTGCGTCACACAAATGGGGCCTCTCCCTGCGTGGCTACATCATGCCGTCCAATATCGAAGCAATCAAATGCCACAATCAAACATCAAATAAAATTCATCAATGAGAAAATAATACGCGCTTCGCCCCCAGAATCAGGTCTCACCACTGAGAGGAGGCCTGAACGCTTGTCTCAGCCACTGCCGCGCCCTCAAGCCGCGCCCCCCCCCCCTCCTCCCCGCGGTGAAACAAGGAAATTGGGAACAGAGCCAAAAGGGTATCAACTAAGAGTTGTGTACTGAGCGGGTTTGTGTCACTCCGGACCGTTCCATCCTCGATGAAGACAGAGACAGAAACAAACAAAAACACGGTCGCGAAGCTAGTACTAGATAATAGGGTGGGTGTTCGGGTGGGGTAGGTGTGTGGTAAACATTGAAAAGCCTCCAAACTCGTGCGCGCCATCGTCATCCAGAAGCGTCGGTGAAGTCGTAGATCGTAAAAAGGTGCGAATGATATATAGGGCTGTGGAGGCCCAGGCGTAATCCTGCCCAGCGCGCATAGGTCATGAGTCCGCAGCCGGAGATGAGGGCGCAGTCGATGTGCCCTCCACCCCTCCCAGCGTTGTCGTCGTGAGTATGGCGAGGGGCGGGTTGGGTGAAAATGAAAGAAAGCAAAAAAAAAAAAACAAAAAAAAAAAAACGGAATAATTTTTTTGAATGCCTCCAAACCATCGCGCTCTCCTAACTCCGCCTGTGCAAAATGCATCTTTTGTGTCGCGCGTGTACGAAAGTTGTGGCCATGTTGTTGTGTGGGGTGGGCGTTGATTGCCGGAACCAAAGCAGAGTCCAGGCGCGCGGCGCCTGCGAAGATTCATCAGTCGTGCTTGTTTGCTGTCGTCGTCGGTGGTAGTGATGTTTCCAACTCGCGTGCTTCTGAATCGCTGCTGCTTTCGTTTCGACAAAGGAAATGGCCTGAAGTGATGTTCGCATCGAAGAATTCGTAGTTGACAGTGGGGAAGTAGTGTGTGTATATATATGTGTGCTCATAAGGTAGCAGAGTCCTCGGCCGACTATTACATCAGCGCAACGACGAGCATACCTGCGAGACCGGCGACGGCCACATGCGCCGACTGAAGTGAGGCAGCGCCGCTGCCAATCCCGTTGACACCCGGGATTTCGGAGGTCGACGACCCAGTCGCGGATGCCGAGTTGGACGCCGTGTTGGACGCCTTGCCGCTGTAGGAGCCGGTGGCGTAGGGGACGGTCGAGTTACTACCAGCGGTCATGGTGACGGTGTTGCTGGCCAGAGTGATGGTCTTGGTCAGGGTCGAGGTGGCGGTTATGGTTGTCGTGCCCGACGTGGTGGTCTGCGCCAGGGCGAAGACGGGCAGCATGGCTGCCGCAAGAATGCTGGTCAACTGCATGATGATGGACAGAAAATGCGAGATATCGCGAGTGAATCCACGGTGAAGGAATTCGTTTGGAAGCGTAAGCTCGTCCCCGGGATGGGTCTCAAAATTCCTCCTGGGTTGTTGATATGTATGTATCGCACGGATATGCGAGAAAGTGCCTTCGTGTGTTGTTCCTTGTCCGTCGCGACCTTGATGCGATGTTGTGCACTCGTCCGGCGGTGTCTGGTTGGATTTGCCCGAAAACGAATGAATCCGACAGTGGGGAGCACGGTGCACAGAATGGAGTGTCCGGACGTTTTATGAAGCAGACTGAGTTGTTTCTTCGAGAATGAGCGCGGGGGGGAGGGGGGGGGAGAGCAAAGATTGCCGAACTGTCGGGTTGTTTTTCACAGAGCGTGGGAGATATATCTCAAACAGTGGTATCGTGACACGGGGTAAGATACTGGATGTAGACTTTGCCAACGAAGTCCGTGGGTTTATGAAAGATGAAGGGATCAAAGGGTGGATGGGGGCAGGATGGGAATGGGGTGTTGTACATTAAGAGAATTTGCTGGGGGGGAGGGGGTGTCCAGATGGCGGGGAGGGAGGAAAAGAGTGCCAGAGGGAAGAGGGCATCTCGCGATGGACCGGGGTGGGTAACACACAGACGAAATTACAGACGTTGAGGCGGTCACAAGACCCCAGTCGACAAGAGGGACTAAGTATAGGATACTCGACGTCTGACAGTACGTGGTGTGGTCGTAGGCCCTCAGGGCCACGCGACCCGTACTGTGGACTCCAGCCCGATGTCCAGGCCAGCCCTGCCTTCCTCTTACACCACACCCAGCCCAGGTACATCCGTATAGAGATGCCAATTGGAGAAGGGGCATTTGTGCTAGGGTAGAATGTATCCGGGTACCGCGGAAGGATTGTTGATTGCGCCAAGCGCCTAGGTATCCTCGACTAGGAAGCCCTATTCGCGCCGGCGAGACCAGCAGGAAATTGCATCTGCACTTTCCATGAACGCAGAGGCAGTGCAAGCAGTCTGCACCGGCATTCCGTAGAGGGGGCCATGCCTTGCGTGTGTGGTGAGGTTTGGGTTCTGTGTCAGCTGGGACGATGGCTGATTTGCCCCTGTTTGGTACTACATATTAGTTCATACCATGTACTCCGTAGTGCAAGAGGTTGGTGTTGGATCCGGTCTGCTGTCAAGAGCTGTCAGAACTTGGACGGCCTCGAGCAAGTCTGTTGTTTGATCCCTCGGTCCCTCCAGGCTCTTTCCACTAAGCTGAGGAGTTCATTCCTTCAGCATCTGAGGAATGTGGGGTGAGTGACTGGCAGTGTTGAGTTTGTCGATCGTTGTTGGTTCTGTTCCAATTTTGGATGAACAGTGTTTAAACTTGTCAGCCAGACCGGGCCGGTCTCGTCGCCGGCCCCATGTTCAATCATTCCTGAAGTCCCCGCACCCAATCCTTCGCAGAGAGTCTGCATGCACGCTGCTAACTAATAAGTTGATGAGCGAGGGAGGCATTTCATCTCCCAGGCATTGTCAAGCGGTATGCAATTTTGCGGTCATGCCGCAGTGGGATCTGGGACCTGGCTTGTCTGGCACCTGGGACCTGCAGAAATCTCATCAACATGATTAATTGGACCTGCGCAAGGGCCGCCTTGTGGTGCCTGGCGCTAAACCTAGAGTGCGCTACTGCAGCATTGCGCTTTTGACCTCTTGACCAGATCGAGCTTAGTCTCACACCCTTTTGCGCCCAGCCCCCTTGTCTGCGACTCACGCGGATAGGTACGTACTTTTGGACTGCGTACTGTCAAGACTGTATAGTGACAGCGACAGGTCCATCCCAGCTCTCTCCCCATCTTTTCCATTTGATCCAGTCAGAACGGGCGAGATGAACTTTAGAACCTTCCACCACATCGGCCGGCCCCACCACTCACCATTTCCCCCCATCTCAATCTAATAAATCTCTATGTCGACGGCATATCACCGTTCGGCTTTGTTCCTGAAGGCGTCTTTGAGTCTACGACGCACCCACCCGCCGGCCGAGGGGATGGCTGGACTTTCGAGAAGCTTGGAAGTCCGCAGGGCTGAGCAACACACGACGGCAACTTGCGGTGGGCTTGCAGTGCAAGTCATTGTCATTTCCGTTAGCCAGCTTTAAAATGTGGCTGCATAGAAGCTTGTATTGCCCGTTCGATAACTCTGCACTTCTTCCGTCGGTGGCGGCGGCACCTGATGGCGCAAGATGAGAGCGCCCTGGGCAGCTGGGGAGATGAGCTGTCAGCGCAACGTGGACGAGCCAAGCTCTTGAAGACCCAACTTTCTTGCTTTCTCTCTCTCGGCACAATCCGATCCTTCTACGCAGCATTGCGGATCATCTCATTCCAGAATTGGGGCTTCAGGCATCATCCTGCACCGCCCATTGGTCAGCGTCATCCAGTACCCACCCCCTCCCCCCCCCCTTTTTGTTTTTTGGTCAACCCAGTGAGCTGAGCAAGCAAAGGCCCCGCCGGTCCTCTCACAACAAGCCCATCAGGCAGACCGCAGTCGGCTTTTCAAGAGGCCCGCGGCCAACTGATGACAAGTGAGCGGATCATCTCAGCTCAGCTAATCATCTTGGAAACGGCACTTGAAAGTGATTGCATGGATGCAGGCCGCCGTTGCTGACCGCCGCGCTGACCGCGTGGCATTTCCCAATGGCTGAATGGTTGCTCGATGAACCCCAGGTTGGCGCATAGCACATGGTGGGTTGCCACACCGACCGCATTCCCGTCCTCACGGCGCTACACAGTACCTACGTGCTACCGTACCAGTCTACCGATTCTTGCCATTGCGCCATCCTCGGCCCGTTGCCTTTCCGCTACCGTTCCGCTGCTGCTGACAGCCTCGTCGAAGACTACCCAGGTAGTCGGTTCAGCAGCGGCGACGTATCGATTTTCAATCGACTCGGACCAGAAGCAACAATTGTCTTTGTTCCATGCTTGCTTGTGGAGGTCCAACACGGCGGCTCGAGGACGGATCTGGCAAGCGTAACCGCCGCCATGTGCACTCAGGGGCACGTTTCACCCGACCCTTCCCCGAAGTCCACACAACTTAAAAGGAGATTTTTGGGGGCTCCTTCCTGTCCACCCCGCCCCCCTTCCCCCCGTCTCGCTTCGCATAGGGTAGTGGGTGGACATCGTTGAGTCGCGCGCGCAGAAAGACGGGAACTCTTGCGGCAGCTCTCAAGCCTCGCCTCGACTGGACTGATAAGCAGATCTTCCGATTGAGGCAGATCAGATCTGGCCACGTTCTCGGGGGGACGAGAAAGACCAAACGGCAAACGAATAGCCCAGGCGACGACTTTCGTATCGACCCATCCACACTGTTTCCGTCTGATGCAGTGGTCCTGCATGTCGGGATCCGCTGCGAGGTACGCCAGGCCTTCGAAACAAGGGCTGTTTAGAAACGCCGGACATCCTTCTCCATGTGACGAAAACGCCTAATAGTAGAATCCCCATGTGCAATACCATTCTCTTTGAGTAGGTATTTGATGCCGCCGACCCGGAAGTCTTGTCCGGCCACTATCGCCGTGGTGGTCCCCGAGCCGAGGGTCGTCGCGATGGTGGCATGCGTATGCTGGATGGCCACGCGGCCGACTTGGTCGTACTTCTGCGCAATTCGCTGCAAGCAGGAGCGAATGGAACGTTTTCCTCATCGCGGCCCGGGGCCTTTCGAGCTCCTCCACCGTGCCTCGATCACGGCAACCTTGCATCTTGCCGGGTTACCATGAGACTGGTGATGAAGGCATGCGGTGCCCCACCCTCCAACATTCTTCAAACCATGGTTCTTGCGCCGTAGTTCTCTGCTTAGTCTGGTCACCGTCTTACCTTCGTCCTCGCCTTTAGCAACACACGAGTATGTAAATCTGAGACGCCTAATCAAGCCGGAAGAGTACAAAGTGAGGATTTTTGTCGCACTACATCTTGCGCGTACTTTCATTCTCGCGCCACCCCTTGAGCCGTATCACTCGGAGACTACCCAACAGCCGGGTTTGTCACAGGTCTCATATCAACAGCCAGAGATTGCGCAACCCCCTCTTTGTTGGAAGAGACTGCTTCGGTTGCGACACCTTTGCTGTTCGTGTTGATGACAGTGATCAGACAAGTGCTATTCGAACCAAGACAACCAAGTACCTAGGTAGGCCATCCCTCCAGCTCGATTAAGGCAACAGGACCCAGCTTAGAGCGAGCCAGCCTAGCGAGTGCTTTCACAGAGGAAAGGGAATGCGGTATGCCGTCCTGCACAGCCCAAGCACCTAAGTGTTTGTCTACAATGGCTGTTTCTTGTTGCTTCCAAGGTTTCACCTATGAGAGCTCTCCACGTACAGCCTGCAAGAAGAGCGCGATAAGATCATGCATCTCGTGCTGGCAGCTGCAGCCCGACCTTGACCATGTTCGTAAAACCAATTCAGTATGTTGGTTCTCTCTGGCATTCTTCACAAATTAGACTAGATTCGCTGCGCTCAAGTATGACTCTTGCCAACGGTTGAAAGCAAGGGATGACTGTGGCCTGTCTGAGTGGAACGAGCCGCTGCCGTTCCAGATACGCGGACAGTATCTCCTCCTCGTACAGCTGTTGAGTAAATAGCTCTAGTTCGTCGACAAAAGGTGGAGAGCGAGTCGGGAAAGTTGCAACCGAAGCACACAGACCAACCTTGAGTTTTCCGATATACAGCTTCATGTTCGATCATGGGACTTAGATTTGGGAGCTAGACTTGTATGCAAAACATGGACCTCTATTTCAACAATTAGACTCATGGCCTGACAATTGGATTTAAGACATTAAATCAAAAGGGCGAAGGTTCTTGCCGTAGCTACATTGGCCGTCGAAGGAACCTTGAAGAAAGTGACATACAAGAAAAGAAAGTGCGCAGGTGTACAACCAGAAACCAACAGAACAACCTTAAACTAAAGCTTTAAGAGACTGAAACCCACGAAAAGTCTTCCTATAATTCAAACCTCTCTTCGGCGAGGGAACACCCCCCCTTTTTTTTAATTAAAAAAAAAACAAAAAAACTAAAACTATTGGGGGTCACTTTGAGAATCATTGTGACCACCTGGGCATTTGGGACACCTCCAATCCCGCTATGGAGAATGTCCACTGCAGAAAGAAATACAAAGTGCCATTCTCATATGAACATATCTTCATCGTCTATGAAGTGCTCCATAGCTACGCAGTAGCACGATTGAATGCAATGTTAGAGTCCCTGCTGTGTGGATGAAAGGGACGTGACGGGATATGAGTCGAAATGGTAGATGCCTAGGTAGTGCCCGAGCCACCCTTAGAGTGAAGTAAGTAGCGCCGACGCTTGAATTGTGGGGGTTTTCCTTAAACAGCAACTGACAATCTCACGAGTCACGATGGCTCATCTTCCCTGCGGCTCAGATCCTCCGACGACTTTACACGAATTCACCTTACAGGGCCGCTGCCCTAGCCCTTGGAAGTGAAAGTTTCTATAAGATGCGGCTCCATCCATGTCACCGTCGTCGTGGTCTCGGCGTTGAAGCTATTCCACCACTCCATTGTTCTATCTAACAAGGATATCCTGGACGCGGGCGCCATCTTCCTCTTTGACGGTGCATGACAGCCTTACCAACAACCACGACTCCACAGCACGACCAGCTCAACAACATAAATATGGAGTCTCCATCTCACACTTACGCGATCCCCTCGGGTGTATATGCAATTCCGTCTTCCGAGCTCGACCTCCGGACTGACGCAGAAATCGACACCGTCATCCTCAGCCCATCGCCAGTCTCTCCGGGTCATGTGAAGAACATCTGGTTCTTCTGGCACTCGGGCTATGCCACCATGCACCTATATACCAAACGCACCGTGCGGACCTACTACCGCCGCTTCTCCCGCAAGGGCTGGAGCACCCGCGTCCTCGACGCGGCACCCGGCTCTCCCGCCAACGTCGCCAACTTTGTCGACGTGTCCGACCCGGCGCTGTTCCCCAAGGCCTTTCGAGAGAATACTATTACGGGCACATACGCGCTGCAACACATGTCCGACCTGGTTCGCTTCCCACTTCTGTTGAGGTACGGCGGTGTCTATGCAGACGTGGGGTTGATGCCCATTGGAGATTTGGACAGGCTGTGGGAAGCAACGATAGCAAGCCCCGACCCTCATCCGGTGACCGGGAAGAGGTACGAGGTGCTGAGCTACCAAGCGGGGATCGAGGACGAACCGGACCTCACCAACTACTTCCTCGCTTCGCGTCCGGGTAACCCTCTCTTTACGAGGTGCCACAAGCTCTTCCTCGCGCTGTGGGACGCAGACGGCGGACGCACGAGCACCGAAGGCATGCACCTCTCGCCGCTACTCTCGGGGCTGTCGCTGCTGGGCACGGGAACATATACGGGCGACGTGCAGACTGCGCTGTCCGACTACATCATCCAGGGCCAGGCCGTGCGCATGGTCATGGGCACGGTCGACGAAGAAGATGGGTGGGACGGGCCAGCATACATACGAGACCACGTCTACGCGATGGACTACATGCCCGGGTCACAGCTTATCAACGAGTTCACGGAGTGGAACGGGCAGCGGGCTTTCGACCTGATGTCGCTGAAATTGCCAGCGCGAGGTGAAGAGGAGAGCGCGGACCAGAGGGCCGCGAGGGAGATTGTCGTGGCGTGTTTATCCAAAAGTTTCGCGTTCAAACTCGCTCATGGGTTGATCATTGCGGTCCTGGGGGAGACGCTGGGTTCGTTGTGGAGGCGGCATGAGGGCAGTGATGATGTGCCGGGGACATACGCACACTGGCTGAGATATGGCATGGTGCACTGGGCGCAGGTTGAACTACCGCCGCCGGTGGAGTTCAAGATTGTTGAGCCCTACAAGAGGGGTCCAATGTTGAGGCACGAGTAGATAGTTGTCAGCCAAATTGTATCGACTTGGGCTTACAGGCTGAGCAAACCATGCCCGCGCAGGAGAAGCGACTGTCTTTCTGGCGATTGCCATGGTCTTCTTCGAAATGATTGATCAAGGTTCAAGGTCAGGCTTTCGATGAGGAAGCAACGAAACAGAGATGCTATTCTAGGCAGCCCTCAAGTGCCTTCCCTTCCTAAACCCCCTGACTAACTCACCTTCCACTCCAGCTCAACATCGAGCCATTTCCTCCTTCGGTTTCTTCATGAACATTCAGCATCACACCGCCAACCCCCCCTTTCTTCAGCCGTACGAGGCAGCTTGTTACGGACACACTTGTCCCCTTCTACCCTCGTCACAAGCTCTCACCAAGACCAACTTCTGCGTCTGAGCCCATACCTCTTGTCTCGCCCGAAGATTGCCTTTCGGGATGGCCGACACCAGTCCTGCAACCGCTCCAGGTGCTGAGGGAGCCGGCCAGCAGCAACCTTCCCCTCCGGCACACCAACCCGAGAAGTACTGTTCGCAGTGTGGCACGCTCGAGAGCAAGCTTCCAAAGGCTCTCAACATGTGCGCCTGCTGCCGTACCGCCCTCTACTGTTCCAAGAATTGCCAGAAGAAAGATTGGTGGATCCACAAGCACTTCTGTAAGATCTGGGCAAAGCCCGAGCGCAAGGGACGCCTCAACCTCCACGGAAGCCCCCTCTGTTTCAACGGGGAGTGGCTGCAAGCCCACGCATACATGCATGAGCATGCTTCCACCAACCTAGCAGCCACACAACTCGCCGCCACCCTTGGTGTTGAGCTCACTCCATCTTGCAAAGGAGAGTTGTGCCGAGGTATTGAGTGCGTGAGATCCCTAGAGTGCTAATGCACCATCTGGCCCATCACTGACGAAGCGTTGGTACAGTTCCACCGTCAGCCGTCTCGTCTGCACTGGCAGAGACAACGATGTGAACCTCTCCCTGCTCTTCGGAGAAGACCAGCTCGCGAACGTCAAGAACACGACAGCATACACTCAAATCCGCTACGATGCTTACAATCGGTTTCCCGTGGGCTCATACGGCTTCCATGCTATCCAGACCTGGGATCGCGAGATTCCGATGCACAGCTGGACTCCACGCCCAGCGACTGAAGAAATGCAGGCCAAGATGATGAGGGGGATCAAGTACAGCGTCTGGGTGTCCGCATTCATCAACAGATACAACCACGAGATGGAACTGGCGTTCGTGCCTGCGCTTCTTGACTGGTGTCGGAAAGCGTGCCGTGTTCCCTCCTATCCATACTGCAATGACAGCCTCGACGAATTTGACGCAATGAGAGAGGTGCTGAAGACGTGGCCTCACCTAGGATGTCTGGATATGGACCTTGAGGCCACCGGTCTCGGATTCATTGACATCCCGTCCGAGATTCCCCGTCTGATGCGAGAAGCGCGTGTTGGGCTGAAGGAGGCAACAATCCGGATTCTCGGCAAGGCTCCTCAGCACTTTTGTTTCGGTTGCCAATTTATTGGTCCGTGGTTCGACTTTACGCCTCAAGGCGATGCTGTACGTCAAGGCCGGACGAGCCATGTACCTTTCCAGAGCGAAGCTTCTTGAGTGCCACCTGGTCATACTCAGTCAGCACAGTCATTCTGACGTCTGAGGTTTTGCTTGAGGTATGGTCGAAAAAGTCGCATGTGCTGAATCGTTATGGAAATCTTGGGAGGCACCCGAGCGCGGGCGAAGCGGACCTTACATGTACCTCGATGCATTGCTTTTGTTATTACCACTCTGGTGCTTCTGAGAGTCATGGAGTCGATCGAAAGAATGCATCCTGATGTATCTTCTGCCTTACTCATAGCATCAGGTACAAGTCAATAATCTGAGCTGACTTTCACAGCCGTTTGCGCCGAGAACAAGGCCCATCGTTCGTGACGTCACCTCTCAGGCAGTTCAGCCGCCCACTTACCCCCATTTCCGGGGAACTCCTAGGCACGCCTACGATTTTTGTCTCTTTTTTTCTTCAAAATACTTGCGCGCAATCTTTTGTACAGAACGCCCGAATGGCCACAATCTCCTATGTCCACCTGGCAGATTGCTTGACCACTTCTCGAACGAGGACGCTGGAAGCCAACACTCGACAATGGGCTCGTCCAAGCCGTGCCGAGTCTAGGCTCCTCGCATGAACGGTTCAGAATGGACGGGAAGATCAGCCCACCACCTCTCAAACGACGCAAAGTAGGGGCGGAAGACGGAGAGAACGAAATGCTCGAGCCATCACGGGACGATATGTTCGTCACGGGCCTGAGAACTGTGCGTGTCATCGCGTGGAACATCAATGGGATCCAGCCCTTCCTTCCTGAATTGACAACGCCGATCACTTCGTTCTTCAAACCTGTAGAAGTGCAGTCAAAAAGGAAAGATGCATCGGTGGCGACGTCCAGGGTGTCAGGCCCAATTCCCCGTGGCAATCCGCTGAGGGGATTTCTACGGAGGCACCGGTGGCCAGAGGTCCTGTTCCTCCAAGAGCTCAAGATCAGCCCAGCGGACAAGAAGTCTCCAAAGACACTCCTCTCCACGATAAATACCTCAATCGACCAAGACGACCTAGTCGCGAAGGGGACGAGGTATGAGCTAGACGTCAACCTGCCGAGAGATAAGCACAACGCCCGTGGTTTTGGTGGTAAACTCTACGGCGTGGGGACACTACTGCGAGAAGACTTTGCCAGGCGGCACGTCGCTGCCGTCCGGCATGCGGACTGGGACCTTGAGGGTCGCGTCACCATCGTCGAGCTCAAGCGGCCGCAGGAGGAAACTCTTGGCACTACTGCCACGCGATCGATTGAGGAACAGGGTGCGGGACCTGCTCAGCTGGAGCCGCCGCGGAGCTCGCATGACAGCTTCACCCCGCTGGCGCTCCTCAACGTATACGCCGTCAACGGCACGAGCGCGCCCTACCGCTCGCCAGGCGCGGGGAAGGTCACGGGGACTAGACACGATCACAAGCTGCGCTTCCACCAGCGCCTGCGGGACGAGTGTCTAGGCCTCGAACGGCGGGGGTTCGACGTTGTGATTGCAGGGGACATGAACGTCGCGCGGGGCAGGCTGGACGGCTGGCCGGGCCTGAGGACCTTCCCGCGGCAGCACTGCCTGAACAGGGCGGACTTCAACGCGAAATTCTTTGGCGAAGAGGACAACGCGAGAGCGGAGGCGTATCTGCGCGAGAGATCTGGTGAGGCGACGAGTGGTGTCGCGGTGGCTGGAGCCGATCCCTTTTTCGACGGCGTCGACGTCTTCCGGGCGCTGCGGGGAAAGGAGAGACGATTTACCTATCATCCTCGGAGTGGTGATGAGTGGGGTACGAGTTGCGATCGCGTCGATCTCATCGTCACCTCCAGGAAACTGGTCGACGCCGGCAAGGTGCTGGATACGGACATCCTGGATTCGCCCCAGGAAAGGGGAACGAGTGACCACGTCCCCCTGTGGATCAAAATAAGGCTGGCGCAAGATGATGCGAACAGCAACGCCGTGGGTTCGCCTTGAAGTCGATGTACTAGACAATGTGGTGGGCGGGCACGAACGGCACACGGCTGGTGTGTACATAAACAAATCCGCCACAGATTTTGGCTGGGCAGATTTCTCCGAACAACATCAATCTTACTCAGTTGGCTGGCCCAACCAATCCACTTACTTCAACAACATTGGAGACCGATGAGGCATATATTTGCTAGCCTTGGACATGAAGGATGCAGAAGATCTTCAGCATCACCAGGACCTGTGCTTGGCTTGAGCACATCTAGAGCTCAAAAAAATCTGGGGCGAGGCTGGCGCATGTGGGGCAGCCTCGTGGGGAAGTGGGTCCTCATGTATTACACCTGATTGGTCCAGCTCGACGACGCCGCCTCCCGTTCTCGACCTTGAGCAGCGGTGCGCAACGCCGGCACTGGGGAACAGAGCTCCCATTTTTCGATGATCATTCCTGTCAGGCGTAGTCTCCGTGACTAAATAGCTTTCCCCGCAATTATTGGCGGGGACCTACGACTGAGTTGGCAAAGCAGGCAGCACATAGGGGACAGATGCAGGATCGACCGCGCCAGATTCATACTTAAGGTGCCAAGTAGTCAGGAACCATACATGGAGGCAGAGGCACTAGATGGTGTTCTATCGATTCAACCTATGCTTATGCACCTAGGTAGTCTCCTGGGTTAGGTGACCAGAACGAGCCCTGTTGTTGAGGCCAATGTGGTCCACACTGGAGACACCTGGGCAAGCGGAGCGAGTACCCAGGAAACCCGGTCGGACCACCGCACTGGGAGGCTGCCGTGACCTCACCACATAACCAGAATAGGAGCCAACCGTCAAGGTGAAGGTGGCAACGGTCGGCGACTGGCACACAACGTGCGTTTGGTGTCTGTGGTGGTACGTGGAACGACAGGGCATGGAACGAAGCCGAACGATTCGAGGAGGTGTCGATTTGGGTACGCATGAACTCGCTGGAGCATAAAGCTGTCATCAAACTTCTATCCTCGAGACCAAACCGTCCTGAACGCACTGGAGCCGAGGATGACACGGCTCTTCAACCTTCGGCAAAGAAACCCGGGCGACGCAAGGGCGCAAAGCCTACCACAACACTGCCCAAGAACATCGACATTCTCGTTCCAAAATCCAGTCTAATGCATGTGAAGCTTCGAGTAGTATCGATGCACTTATTTCTCCAAAAGGAACATTTTCTCCTTATTTACATGTGATCGATTCGCGGACGTAGATCAGCATCAATGACGATGGTCAAGCGATGAAACTGCTTATAATGCAGCGTGTTATTACTGGGGTAACGCAGACGTTCAAGGTTGAGCACGTACATGTGCACAGCTCCTAGCGCTGAGGTATTTGTCCCGCAAGTGCGTAGTCAGCAGGGAAGAGGGACAAGGAAGCTATTCTCAAAGTCAGTAAATGAGGGCGCAAGCCAGCATCGAAATAGACTAGAAAGCCCAAGATAGTGAGTCTATGTGAGGGCAAAAGGGTTGATTATATTGCGCCTAGCTAAAAGGAAGGAAAAAGGTTAGGCCACGGCCACCAACGGCTGTGGGAAATAAGTGTGGGCGTTGGCTGGCGGCCCTGCATAGACCACCTAGCTATGCCACACACCCCCTTAGCCAACACTATAATTAATCTAGCCTATTAATACTTATTTCCCTTATGCATTTTAACTTAAATAGCTACTTAAAACGAGCTTATATACATTTATTTTATGTTAATTTTATAAAGCATTTGCTTTAGCAATAAACTTATTTATTTAAGCTTGCGAAAATTAAAGAAACTAAATAAAAAGTAGTTAGTTTTAGTAGCTAAAGATTGAAATTTTAACCAAACCTATTTATTTTTAAAAGTTTTTGTGCTTAATTGCGTCTAAGGGCTTAGTTAGCCTATCTGTAATTATTTAATTAATATTAACGTGCTAAATTTTAAAATTGCTTTTATTTAAGCGCTAAAAAATCTATTTACAGCGTATATTAATATATTACATTTTTGCTAAGTTATTTCTATTTAAAACGTAATAAAAGATATTTTAAGAGTTTATAAAAAAAACAAAAAGCTTGTTAGCCTTAATGCTAAACTTTATAAAAAACTTAAAAATTTATAGCGCAGCTTAACTAGCTAGTGTAAAGTTAATAAACTCTGCTTTTATTATTAATAATATAATAAAGGTTTAAAGTTGTAATTTTTAGTATATTAGCGCTTTAGCAACAAAAATAATATATTTTGCTATTAATTAGCAAATATAATTATTAGCTTATAAAGCATTAGCGTATATATATATAATAAAATCTATTAGGTAATATTTATTAAAAACTATGCTATAGTTTATATATTTCTTAATATACTAAAATAAGTACTTTTAAAAAGTAACGTATTAGTTAAAAGAACCAACGTTGCCTCTTACAATCTTATTTATAGTATACGTTATATTAGGTCTTATATTTATTAAAAGCTAGTTAAAAGCGCTGCTTTTCTTTTAATATAGCTTTGTCTCTTTGGCATCCTTTAGTTTATACATCTAAGGAAGCTTAAGACTAGCCAGCTAAAGCGTTTTAGCTGCCTTATACAAATCAAAGCCGTATTGCTTAACTATCTTAATAGCAAATTTCTCTTAAGAGAAAAAAATTATATAATTTAACTTATTTCTTAAAATATTAAAGCTAAAAAACTTAATAAAAACACCTAGCTTCTTAATAGCATATATAGCAAAGATTTAATTAACAATAGCCTTAATATCCTTATTTATATCTGCTGCTATTAACATATTATTAATATATAAAATAATAATAACACTTATTCTTTTATTTTTAAAAATGCAGAGGTTATTATTAAAAGGCTTAAATCTCAGCGTTTTAAGAAACTTAATAATAATAATAAACTACTAAATAAGCGCTCTTTTTAAACTGTATATATCTTTGCAGATTAGCTAAACTATGTTATTCTTTTGCTTAAAGCTAAGCAAAAAGCGTATAAAGGTTTATATCTCCTTAGGCATAAAAGAATTAAGAAATGCTATAATAAAGTTATATTTATATTAGCAAAAATTTTTAATTGCAATATATGCTAAAAAATAGTTTAAAAAAGTATCTAAAGCAATAGCTAAATAAAAATTCTTTATAGTTTAGTTTTAAACCTTATAATTGCTCCAAATTATAAGCTTTGCATAAAAAACCTTTTTAATACTTAGTTTATTGTTAAATTAATTTTTTAAATTAAATATTTACTTAAAGGGTAGAACGTTAGTGCTTTTATTAAAGCAACATTAAATAAAAGTTTTATTAATTTCTAGCTTATTAATAGCTTTACAGTACGCTAGCAGCTATGCCTTATTAAAGTTAAGAGATTTTATTGCTTATCTTTATAATTTAAGGGTATTGCTAGCTGCTATATTAATAAAGTATTAAGTTTTTAAGGCAAAAAGGCAAAAACATTTATAAAAATCCTTATATATTATATAATCTACACTAAAGTTAATCGCTATAGCACCTAATTTCTTAAAACTATAATTCTTATTTATCTTAGCTACATGCTTTAATTATTAGCGTAATAGCTTTTATTAATAGCAAGCTTTGCAGTTTTGCAAAAAAAATATAAATTTCTCTTTTTATATTACCTCCTGCAAAATTACCCCCTTAAATATATTTTTAAGTAATTATAAAGACTTTAAAGAAGGCTTAAAAGTTGGTTTAAGTATAATTAATTAAATTGGTTAAATAGAAAAAAGGTTGTTTCTTATAGCAATTATAATTTTATCTTAAATCTTTTTATTAACTTGTTTAATAAGCAGAGATCCTGCCTTTAATTTATTTATAAAAGAGTTGTTATTTAACTAGACTATTAGCAATAAAGGGTTTATTATTTAAATAACAACTTTTAATTATATAAATTTCTCTTAAATAAACATTGTTAAAATCTTTGCAATATATTTTATATTAGCAAAGTCAAAGTCGTCTATATTAAAAAAGCCAGTCTTTCTTACTTTAATCACAATGTTAGACACAAAGATCACCAGGCAAGACGACCACACTGGTTGTAAAGGGAGAAAGGATTGATTGCTCAGGTATAGTTGTTGTATTAAACTAAATCTTGAAAGAGGAAAGAGAAAAGTACCGGTCTTTATATAGCCTTGCTAAGGGGTCCTTATAAGGCCCTAGCAAACCTTAACCCTGCATTTTACAACTAGGTTTCTTTAGCCTTGGTTGTAATAATTGTTTCTCCACTAGTGGCGGTTGCCCTTAAATGCCTTTTTTGCAATCTTTAAGTTAAAATAAATAAAAACGATAATAATAATAACAATAGTTAGTAACAGGGCTAATAGCCTTTCTTATAGCTATTTACCTAGTTACTTTTTACTTAATTTATTACTTAAGTTTTAATCTTTTCTTATAACTTTAATTGCCTTTTTAACTTCTTAGGTTTATTTAACTTTATACTTTTTTACTTAAATTTTTTAATAACCTATTGCTTAAAAGTGTATAATAGCCTATTTGTGTAGTAAAATTACCCTATTGTTTCTTTTTTTACAATAGCAATGGCTATAATTAGTAGGCAGTAGCTAGCAAGGTAAATAGCCTAAGCTTTTTATAGTCTAAGTATAAAATCGCATACCTAGCCTACTTATTAACTTATAACTTTAACCTTTTTCTTTTATATAATAACTTTAAACTGCTTATTGCCTTTAATTATTAGTTTATTTTATTGCGCAACGCTTAGTCTTTTTTTCTACCTTTAATTTTTAATTGTTAATTGCTAGCTGTTACTATGCCTTACTATACATTTAAGCCTATGTTTAACTTTTTTTAGGTTTTAACTAATAAAAAGAGTAAATATTATCATTTTCTTTTTCCTTGCTTAGCCTTAGTTTTAATTTTGCATAATTTATTAGCTTGTCTAGCGCCTTAAAATGTGTTAATTTTTTAACTAGTAGCAGTAGAAGCTATTTAAGAATAACTTTGCTTAATTCTTTAAAAGCCCTGCCTTTAATAAATAAAATATATTTTATCTTTACTATTATTTTTATTTTTATTTTCTTTATATAGTTAACTATATAAATAATATTATATCTATATATATTAATAAGATCTTAGCTGCCTATAAGCGCAATTCAAAGAGTATCCTTTTTGTTAAAATGCTTAGGCCTAATAATAATATTATTAATGCTCTACAGGGTAATAGTGCTTAGAATGCGCTTTAGTCTATTGGCAGTATTATTAATTAAAAGCGTGTTTTTAATGTTAATCTTCCCTATAGTTTTAACAATAGCAATAAGCTTATAATATTATTAAAGAAACCTGCTATAAGTATTTTTTCTTTATACTCTTAAGCAAAGCTAGCTAATTAACCAATCTTTATAATAAATTTCTATTATTGCTAGTTCTTTTTAATAGTTTAGTGTAGTTTTTATAACGCTTGCCTATATAAAAGAATGCTTTTGCAATGCTTTTGCTGCCTAGCATAGTAAATTACTTTATTTTATAAGTATTTATACCCTTTATTTAACCTATTAAAAATAAGCTTTAATAAAATAGTAGATAATAACTTTGCAATTATTAGCAAGAGTTTTATAAACTTAAATAGTATTATTAAAATACGCTAACGTAGCCTTTGCAAGAATATTGCTGCTTTGCTTTGCTTTTAACCTAGCACTTAAATTTTCTAAGAAGAGTTATTAGTTTAGGGTATTATTAATATAGGCAGAGATGCATATATTTTAACTTTAAACTTTTAAATCCTGTGTTTAGGCAAGTTTTTTTAGTTTAGCAATAGTTATAGTGCTATTATAATTATCTTAAATGAGTAGGCTTAGATTTGTATACTTTATTATGCTTTTCGTCTTAATAAATAAGCAGGGTTTTATCTTAGATTAAATCTTAGAGATAAATGTCTAATATTATAGCTTGTTTTTATTATAGTTTATTTTATTTAATAATATTAATTAAGATATTTAGGCTAGTATATCTTTGCAAATATAAAATAGTTCTTTAACCCTTTAAGGTTATTAATTCTTTTTCCTTAGTTAACCTTTTTAGGGGATTTTAGCTAATTTGTCTTTATTATTAGCTTAATTCTCTCTTGCCTAGCAACGTTTTTCTCTAGACTTTTTATACCGCTAAATAGCCTATCTAGCATTTCTTAAGTTGCCTTTAAAAATCTATTTATTATACTTACTTAGCTATTTTTTCCACTTTACTAAATAGTAGACATTATTGTCTAAAATCATCTTATTACAGATTTCTTTAATCTTCTACTTTACATTATTCTCTTTAAGGTTAAATAGATTTGCTAGCTCTTATGTTAACTTTTTTTAATTTTTCTTTTATAATTTTGAAAGGCTAATATAAAAGATATTATGCTTATAAAAGTATTTTTTTAATAATATTAACTAGTATACCTAGCAACTAATTTTCTTAATAACCTTAAAGGGTTTAATATATTTTAATTAGAGTTTTCTAGGTCTTTAAAGCTTAAGGTTTTTTATAAATAATAATACTTATAATTTTATATTAAAGGATATAGGCTAATATTTACAATTATAATACTTTATCGCTATTTTATTTGCTTATATTTAATGCTTTTGCAGCAATATTTAAAGTTATTGCAATTTTTCTAGCCTATTATCAACTGCTGAAATTCCTTTTGCCCTTGTTAAGTAAACAATGCTTTTGCTATATACTTTCTTAAATTTATTAAATCTAAGGAGGAATAAGGGGAGAAATTTATATAATACTTTAAATAATGCTTTATTATTTATTAAGTTAATAGCAAAGTTTACTATAAAATATGCTAACGGCAATAATATAGCTTAGTTTATTTAATAATTATTAACAAAACATTAGAGATAATACTTTAACGTTTAGTTTATTTATTTTATTTGTTTATTTATCTAAGGATAAAATGCCGTTAAAAATCTAAAAGCTATGCTTTCGTTTATTAATACTCTTTAGAATTAGCTAATAAAAACCAAACTTTTGTTTAACATAATGCTCTTAGGCAGCCTATACTTAGTCTTAATCTTAGCATAAAATAGCTAAGCAAATTTATAAGCATTAATATCCCTTAGCATTAGGAAAAAAAACAATATTTTGCTATATTAATCTACAATTATAAAGATTATGTTAACTAGCTTATTATTGTGCTAGACTATTAGTAAACTAGTAATAAAATTCATTAATAGCTTAGCTATAGGCTTAGATAGCTGTAGTAGGCTAGCTAACTTGCTATATAAATAATAGCAGCATAAAAAGCTCTATTAATATATTAGATATCTAATAGTATACTTTTTAACGTTACTTTTTATTTCTTTCTAAAAAAATAAGCAGCAAATACTAGCCAGAGTTTATTAAAATCTTTAATGTCTATTTAGCGGTAAATTATAAAGGATCTTTAGGATTTTTTATTGCAGCGCCTGCTATTAAGAAATATATACGCGTAAATAATAATATAAGAGCTTATATTTTACCTTATATTCTTAAAGTAATATATTAAGGCAGTCGCTAGAGAGCGCGCGTTTGATTTCTTAGATTTAAAGATTTAGCTTTTGTTTAATTTATATTAATTTTATTAGCGAAGAGGGAAACAGTGTAGCATATATGTCAAAGCTAATAGCCGCAATGCTTGCTAGGCTTTTTAAAAATAATTATTTTCTACTTAGCGCTAGGTTTGCAGAATTAAGCTAGTTATTAAGCAAGTTTTATAAATTTGCTTAATTATATTCTTAGGTATTATTATATACTTTAATACTATATGTTTGCGTAATTAGATATGATTATAGATTAGCTAAGTTTAATTAGTCTTTGGCTTTTAAGCTTTTTAAAATTATAATGTTAGCTTAGATAAAAGCGATAATTTTAAAATAAAAGTTTACAAAAGCTATTAGCGGCAGTTAAAGACATTTTTTAATATAATTTAGTCTCTAAAACAGCACATTGGCTAGATTTTTTTTGCCTAAAATATATTTAATCTAGAAATTAAACCCTAATAGGTATATAAGCTAATGGATTTATTTTACTATTAGCTCTTTGGCTTTTATAAATCCCTTAAGATTAAAGTAATTTAAAAAAATAAAAATAAGGAATCTTGCTTTCTTTAGGTAATGTTGCTATTATTTAAACGATAATATAATAGCGAATATCTCCTAGTTATATATTTCTTATTTACTCTTTATATTACTTAGCTTTTAAGACTAAAATATAATTAGGTGTTATGCTATTTTGCTGTTTTTTTTTATACTTAAAAAAAATGCTTAAAATAGTATAGCTAGAGGCATTAGTTTATAGTTGGCAAAGTTTTCTTAGGTTAAAGTAATATAAGAGTAGAGTGGTATAGAAAGCTAATTTAAGCTAGCAAAAGGCATTAAGAGCTAGCGTATGTTTTAGCGCTTTTAGATTAAATAATTTAGGTTTTTAATTTTGCTTTATGCTCTTTAATATGCTTATTAATAATTAGGCGATTTTTAAGAATTGGTAGATAAAGCATTGATAAAAATTGCAAAATTTAATAAAGTTTTGAATGTTTTAGTATATTATGGGTATTAGCTAGTCTTAAATGGTTTTAACCCATTAAGGGTTTATTTAAATATCTTAGGTGTTAATAATAAATCTTAAGAATTCCAGCTTATTTTAAAAGAAGAAATACTTTAATAGCTTAGCGTAGAGTTTATTTTATACTAGTTAGTTTACAACTATTTAGAGATGCTTTTAGTAAGTCTTTTTATCCGGCGAAAAAATAAGGATATTATCTAGGTATATTATAATAAAAACATTAATATAATTACTAAAAACCTTAGCAATATAACTTTAAAATCTTGCAGAGGCATTTATTAAACTAAATAGTATAACTAAGTATTTATAATGCTTATAGTATATTTGAAACGCTGTCTTTTATTTATTGCTTTTTTTAATTTAAATTTAATAATAAGCATTAGTAAAGTTAATCTTAAAGAATACCTTAAATCTAAAGAGACAATCTAGGATTTTTAATATAAGTGGAAAAAGGTAGCAGTTTTTAATAGTAACCTTGTTAAGTTTATAATAGTTAACGCATAGCTTTAATCCCTTATTGCTCTTAAGAGCAAAAAGAATAAAAGCATTGGCAAAACTTTAGCTAAAGCAAATTCTATTATAGGCTAACTATTCCTTAAGGTACTTGCAAAGGATTTTTAACTTTTTTTTAAAGAGTTGTTAAATAGAAAGATATAAAGGGGTTGCTTCCTTTTAAAGTAAAATGGCATAGTTTGCTTATTATTTTAAAGATAATTCTTTAGCTTTGTTTAAATTAAAGAATATTAATGTATATTTATATAAGCATTTTAATAAGTTTTCTAAGTTATATAATTTATCTTTGGTCCTATTTTACAGTATTTCTCTAATATTTTATTTATCTTTATCTTTCTTTAATATATGCTAGGAATTATTTTTAAAAAGTATAATAATAATGTAATAAAATGCCTAATTCCTTATCATCCTTTTAAATGCATAAGCTAACATAATTTTAATTTAGGGGTTATTATCTCTTTAATACTATTGCCAAGTTATACTATCTAAGATTATTTTTTCTTCTTAGATAGCTGGCATTCTAAGAAAGAAAGGTAACTTATGCTGCTTTTGTTTAATTGCTATATATAGCTGTTAAAACTTAATATATTTCTTATAAAAATCAAATATAATAAATAAAACCTAGTATATGCTATATATCTTAATAGCAATATAAGAAATTTTAATAAAAGAAACAATAAACAAAAGTGCCTTACTCAAATTATATTTTCTAACAAAAGAAATACTAATAAAATTAACTAAAGATTAAGTATTTATATTTACTTTTACTTTTACCTATAATAACTTAGGCACTTTAATATAAGCTTTTATTGTTATTATTATAGCTATTAAAACTAATGTCTTAAGTATTCCTTTAGCTAAATTATCCCCTTTATCCTAGACTATAAGGGTCTCTAGTCTTTATAGTTGTTACTTAGTGCTTATAGTGCTATTTTTAAAAGTAGCTTAATTAGTTTATGCCTTTTTGTTTAGGCAAGTGTTAGCAAGGTAATCTAAGGAGTTGCAAACAAAATATTAAAGTCTTTTATTTTAGTTGCCAAATAAGTTTTTATTATTATTATTTTTTTTAATAGTTTAGTTTAGCGGGAATTTTCTTTTATTAGAGTTAAATTTACTATAATAGTTTTTATAGCTTTAACTATTATAACTACTGCAATTATTGCAACTAGTGCAATTTCCTCTTAAGCTTTAACTTTAGCCTTTAAAACTTTAATTGTTTTTAAATTATAGAGAATCGTTAGGATTATAGTGTAATATATCCTTAGGTTAGTTAAAATCTCTAAAAGGCTTATTTCCCCTACAATGTTTTAACGCTTTAAATAATATATCGCCTAAAAGATTAATTTTGTAGCATTTCTAAAGCTTTTTAAAAATAGCTTATTAGTAATTGTTAGCAAAGTTAACTATTTTTTATTGCTTTATAGAGATTTTTTAATTAGCGTAAGTGTGCATAAGCTTATTTTTTAATTATAGTTAAAGTTTATAAAAGAAGATTAAAGCCTATTGCTTATTAGTTAAGTATAGATTTATAGAAAATTTTAAAGCTTTTAAGATTTTATAGAATTATTATAGTGCTTAGGCCTTATATTGTCTAAGTTTATTAATTTGCTTAGATACTATAAGTTTTTAATTATTACAATCTTTTTAAAATCTATAGGAATACTTTTATAACTTATTTTAATTAAACTTATATTAGCTATAAAGCTCTTTATTTCCTTAGGCTTTGCCTTAGTAATAAACATTTTATTAGCATTAGGCAATTAGCTTAAGAGTATTATAAGTATAGATAGCCTTATTAATTAAGCTACCTAACTTTCTTAGTGCTGCCGTTTAGGCTATTAAAACCTTAGACTTTTAGGTTTAATATTAGCCTGCGGTGCAATTAGCAGAAAGTTTTTTAATAGCAAAATTTAAGTTTTTTGCTAAATTTTTATTTTTGTTATTAAGCAAGGCTTAAATTATTTGCTTAAAAATAGCAATTTTGTTAAATAGAGGTTTTTTAAGTATCTTTTTAGATTATTATTTTAAGTATATGCTGTTTAAGTTAAATAACTCCTTTTAAAAAGTTTGCTGCTAGGTAGCCTAATATAAAGACTCTTTTCTATTAGAGGCATTAGTGCTTTATTTTGTTTATAAGGGCATTTTAAGTAGTAATAAGAAAAGATTTAGAATTATTAGACACAAAGATCACTAGGCAAAACAATTATATTAGTTATAGAGAAAAAAAGGATTAATTGCTTAGGTATAGCTGTTATATTAAACTAAATCTTAAAGGGAAAAGAAGAAAGTGCTGGTCTTTGTACGGCCTTGCTAAGGTGTTCTTATAAGGTCCTGGCAAACCCTAACCCTGCACTTTACAACCAGGTCTCCTTAGCCTTAGTTGTAACATTAATATAGTTACTAAAAACCTTAGCAATATAACTTTAAAATATTATAAAGGTATTTATTAAACTAAATAGCATAACTAAGTACTTATAATGCTTATAGCGTATTTAAAACGCTGTTTTTTATTTATTGCCCTCTTTAATCTAAATCTAATAATAAGCATTAGTAAGGTTAATCTTAAAGAATACTTTAGATTTAAAGAGATAATCTAGGATTTTTAATATAAGTAGAAGAGGATAGCGGTTTTTAATAGTGACTTTGTTAAGTTTATAGTAGTTAACGTATAGCTTTAGTCCTTTGTTGCTTTTAAAAGCAAAAAGAATAAGAGCGTTGGCAAAACTTTGGCTAGAGCGGATTTTATTATAGGCTAACTATTCCTCAAGGTATTTATAAAAAATTTCTAACTTTTTTTTAAAAAGTTATTAGATAAAAAGATATAAAGGGGTTATTTTCTCTTAGAGTAGGATAGCATAGTTTGCTTATTGTCTTAAAGGTAATCTCTTAGCTTTGTTTAAATTAAAAAATATTAATATATATTTATATAAGCATTTTAATAAGTCTTTTAAGTTATATAATTTATCCTTAGTCTTATTTTATAGCATTTCTCTAATATTTTATCTATTTTTATCTTTTTTTAATATATGCTAAAGATTATTTTTAAAAGGTATAATAATAATATAATAAAACGCTTAATTTCTTATTATTCTTTTAAATACATAAGCTAATATAGTTTTAATTTAAGGGTTGTTATCTTTTTAATATTATTACTAGGTTGTACCATTTAAGATTATTTTTCCTTCCTAAATAGCTGGCATTCTAAGAAGGAGAGGTAACTTATGCCGCTTTTATTTAATTGCTATATATAGCTATTAAAACTTAATATATTTTTTATAAGAATTAAATATAATAAATAAAATTTAGTATATATTATA